>JACATO010002739.1:290000-384853 GCA_018389105.1 Nautilus pompilius
AGAGAAGAAAGTCTGGGGAAAGATTCCGCTGGAAAAGAGCTCGAGCGCTAGAGAGCTCTCTCTCGAGGAGAGCGCGCTATCCGAGCGCGAGCTCTCGCCGCGAGCGCGCGCGCTCTGCTCTTCGCGCATCGCGTCAGCGCGCGACAAGCGCGAGAGCGAGAGTCCAGAGCGAGAGCGATAGCAAGTCTCGCGCTCAATCGCTAGCGCGCTCCAAGCGCGATCTCTCTCTCCCTCCATCGCTCTCTCTCTCTCTCATCTCGTCTCTCCTCGCCCCATCTCTCTCCATTCTCTCTCTCTCCCCATCTCTCTCATCCTCTCTCTCCCCATCTCTCTCTCTCTCTCGCCTTCTCTCTCTCTCTCTCTCTCTTCTCCTCTCTCTCTCTCTCTCTCTCTCTCTCTCTCTCTCTCTCTCTCCATCTCTCTCCATCTCCATCTCTTTCTGGAACGGAACATTTCCAAGACTTCGTTTTATCTGTATTACTATCACCAAATATATATCTTATATTTTTCTTTGTTTTTAATTCTTGGAAAACAATTAAACTAAAAGTAACAGTTTCAAAGAGTTGCCATCAAAATATTCCACGTTTATGTTTCTTAACTTTTAAATGTGCAATCGACAAACATAATTTTGGAACGGACGGACTTAAATCTCGTAACATGTGGCTGCTAAATTGTAAAAAATTATTGAAATCGTTCATTTAACTCATTATATTTATGATAATGGGATAAAAAAATTTAATAAATAGTTTAAAAAAAATTATTTCGTAACCAACTTGTTTGTAAATATAAACATAATAAAGGATTACAGAAGTATTTTACTTTGTAATTTTCTTGTATCTTGTCTGTGAAAAGATTTCCAGTAAATGTATGTTTGTTATACTCTAGATAATCCATACTCAAATATAGCAAAAAAGATAACGTAATTTATATGATGGAAATTAAGGATAAATGCATTAAAATTAGCTTTACAATATTGTAAACTTCTGTAGTGTTTTTTTATTATTTATTTACTTTGATCTCTACATCTTCAGCAGTGTTGATAAAAAAGGACAAATGTTGTCTGAATAACCCATCGCAAATAACGAAATATAAATCATATGTATGTGTTTGCTAATTATTACTTGTCAGTTTTTCCCCATTATTTTCAGCTGAAAGAATTACTAACTATATTCTGACGAACGGTAAAACTGAAAAAAAAATTCTTAATATTTTATATTTTCAAAAATGAATGCAAAAAACGCCATTTGAAAAATGAGACTTCAAGAAGATCTATTACCACTCCGCCCGGTTGGTTTGTCTTACTCTTCTTAAATAAATCTTAGGTTAAAGCAAGAGATTCCAAGAACTCGTCGTTAGTGTAAAATACGGCAGCAACTCGCTGATTTAACGACAAAGAATTAAAAAAGAAGACAATTTAGTATCAACACAAGTGAAATCTTGGGAAAATTTGGCGCAGGGGAGAAAAAAAAACACAGCAGCGTTGCAAAGGTTAATGTCTGCTTTTGGTTTTATAATCGTAATTCGGTCTAATAGCGGGAAATGTGTTGGTTCTGGAAAACTTTTTTTAAAAAATCAGTCGATTAGGAAAAATGAATACAAATTCAAATAATCTGCGTTCTTACTTTAACAATTGGTGTAGGGATATTTGTATCCCAGACATTTTATTCACCCTTTCACAAGATCAGTGGCAGGGTTTCGTTTACCAATGATCGACGTCGGTTAGAAACTCGTTTCGAGAGTTGGTCTGTAAGCACAACCCACTTAAAAGTTGAAATGGGGGGAAGATACTTTTTTTTTTAATTTAGAAAAAAAAATCAAAATTAGAAATGTATTTTTCGCTGAACCTTCGTCGGTGACTGAAATTCCTTCACTCTAAATAAAACTGATTTTTCAAAAATTATCTGTGTAGTTTTATAATGGTTATTGTAACGGTTGAGCATTCGTTTCGTTTATGATTTAGCATAGATGCATTTCCGGTTTGTTTGTTTTTTAACTTCTCTTTAATCTAAATAATATTGCAGAGCCTGAAATTACTGAAGTTAACTATTAGCGTACCATTTAGTTACATTTACAACAAGAGATGGTTGCAATGGGATGTTTGAATATCGAAACAAGGTTTAATTATCTTCGTCACTTCAAGACACTAAAACGCGAAACAGGCGACGTTTTATTGAGAAAATAAGGTGATGTATGGTTTTTGGAAAAGCACTGTAGAGTATCCAAACGGCCCCAGTTTCCGTTCTAAGTTCAAGAAATGAATTATTCCCCGAAGGGACCGCAACAACAAAAAACGGCAGCGTACTAAATAAATATTTTTATTTTATTTTCCAAAACAAACCCTCCAGAGAAATATAATTTCATTGTTATAAACCTTACTTTTTTTTTTTTTTTTGGTTGTTGCAAATAAAGATTTTATTTTAAGTTTAGTAATTAATCCTCTTTACGAGCGGATTTAGCTAAGGACATCTCGTGGTCTTGCTCTGAATTCTGCTTAGCTCTCAGGAAAGAGAAACCTACGTTTCGGGAAAAATATCCTCCTTAGGCATCATCCGGCTCGTACATATGAATGGTTATCCTTGGTGTGCAAATATTTGCGTTGATTTTATTTGCGGCTGATGTTTGTACACTGATGCAAGCTGGTCTCGAACCCACGACCTACTTACTACTGCATAATCGTCTTACTGGGAGTTTTATTTTTTTTAACCTTCTAAGCCTGCGGTATGGAACGTTTGCAGGTTTTAGAATAATATATAATTCTATTACCAGTCACAAAATTGATTTTCCGATTCTAAACCGCTCGCGAACGAAGCAAAACTTTGGATCATACGAAAACAGTTCGGAACTCAGATGGAGAAAACAAGAAGCAAGACGGTCAAAATATTTACATGTGACATGCCTCAGAAATAAAAAAGTCAAGATTATTATTCTAATTGTTGCGTCCGAATGTCTTCTTTCAGTGTATCTATTATAACTCCTTTTTAAAATAAAAAAAATGTTAAATTCAATTTATGAGCTACTAATTTGTCTTATTTTATCCTTATTTGGATTTTTTAAAACAGATAAATTTTGAAGGTTTTTTTTTTGTTGTAGAATTAAAAATTAAATAGTAGAAATAAGTTGTTAATTCATTAGAAGTCATCCTGAAAGTGTTTTGTCCATGTGATCATTCCGTGTGGCCATAATATCCAACAACTTTAAAACGAAGATTTTACAATAAATAAATAAAATAATTCGTGTAACTTTTGTTTTTGTGTTACCGTAGTCAGCCAAATTTAAAGTTTTTGTTGCGCAAATAACGAAAGCTTTATTCGTTTGACCAAACGATTAATTCATTGTTTCAATTGTTAAAGTCCACCATCTGATAAAACAAGATAAACGTCATTTATATATTTCTCAATCATTGTAATCAGAATTAACCTAAACCGCAGGTTTGTTTATAATTGAAAGTTAGAAACAAAACAAACAATTTCCAATTACTTTATGGAATAGTGTAACATATTCCACGCAGTGTACCTTTCGGGTATTCCTTAAGTGTTAAAATGTTGCATTAAATGATATATTTTTGTTTAGGCAACACAAAAATTCATGAGTTATATTCCTTCCATAAAAGATTATTAGTTAAATATACTATGCAAAATGACGTATAACCACATTAATAATTTCTTTTTCAGAAACATAGAATTGTTTTCGCAAAATTTAAATTATATCGTAGCCACATACATTGCGCTGTGCAGGAAAAGCATTAGCATAGATTATAGTGAAAAGGAAAATGGTAACTATATATGTACGTTTTTAAAACATTTAAAAAGAAATCGGTTTGTTTTTTATTTCGTTTCTTAATCTTGATGCTCGATGTTTCTACTGTAATACCTAAATCCCGTCACTGTTACTTTAAGAATATGAAGCATACTTTTTTAAACGTTGAAGCTATATTTAATTTATACTAATCATATAACCATTCAAGAGTAACAATACATAATTATGTTTAAACAGAAATTGCAATAAATTGGCAGAAAAAGTCGGTTTTATCAGCTGTGGACCTCAAATTCTAGCAATAAAGAAGCAGAACATCGGTAATTATTCTTCTTTAATGGTAAGAATAGCAACAAATATAACTACTTTTGACAGTTGTATTTAGCAGCTGTCAGAAACGAGATGGCTCGATGTAGAACACTAAGCTGAGTCGAGGTTTGGGTTAAAACAAAACAAAGACAAAAAAGAAAATACTTTTTTTCTTCTTTTTTGATGAAAGCCAGATAGCAGTGCATAGATTCAGAGCAGCAACAGTTTTGTAGAGCAATAAAAAAGAAAGAAAAAGAAAACCATCTTCGGAAAGTTGCCAGACGGAATGAAAACCAAGAGAGTGAAATTAATGTACGTGACGCGTGGTTCGCACAACAAGCAATGGAGGGAAATCGTCGTGTCAGAAAAAGCGTATAGAATAAATGCTATAAAGCCGGCAGAACATTGAATTCGCGCATTAACAAGCGCATTTATTAATCTAGTATCATGGCGACGATCAAAAAAGGGGGGGAAAGGGAAAGGCTACATGATTTAAGCGTATACTAAAATCTGAATGGTGTCTGACTGTGCACAGTGTAATTTGTTACTTAAAAATTCTCTTTATTTTCCGAGTTTATAAAATCCAGCGATTTCTACTAAGCATATATATATATATAACGAGAATAACTGTTGCTATAAAGATTGGGTGCGCATGATGCATGATACGGGATTGAGGCGGAAATTACACGTTTAATAAACCGGAAAACTATAAATTCCAGCAGAGTGAAGCTGGAAGAATATATCATGGCAAAAAAGTGGAAAACTCACAAACGAGGAATTTCTAAAACTACGGTGGTGCGACTTTTGGGCGTCTATGACTTTTAAGTGCTCTACAGCGTGATAAATCACAGAAAGGCGAAGTCCTCCAAACAGGGTTACACTATAAAGTCTACGTCAGTAAGAAAAGGTCACGTGAATTTTCTCCTTAATGAGTGCAGTGAACACCTAAAAACCCACTTTAAACAATATTTACAACTTTTTTTTTTATTATTTAAGGCGATGTCAGTATTATTTAAAGATGACCACTGACTCAACGTGGCAGTCATTAAAGTACCATTAAAAATTATGTTTACTTCATTTAATTATTATTATTATTATTATTATTATTATTATTATTATTATTATTATTATTATTATTATTATTTTACTGCTCCATTAACCGACTCCATAGCTGATGTGTGATTATTTTGAAAATGCAAATTATCATTAAAGGGCGGGCACAGAGAGAGAGAGAGAGAGAGAGAGAGAGAGGAGAGAGGAGGGAGAGGAGAGAGAGAAGAGAGAGAGGAGTGATGTCAGTACAGAGAGGTGACGTCAGTACACACAGAGAGAGATGACGTCAGTACAGAGAGGTGGGACGTCAGTACACAGAGAGAGAGAGATGACGTCAGTACAGAGAGGTGACGTCAGTTACACAGAGAGAGAGAAGAGAGAAACGAGAGAGATTGTCAGTACAGAGAGGTGACGTCAGTACACACACACACACAGAGAAAGAGAGATAGCTACAGCTACACAAATAACCGGGAATCCGTGGAGATCTGACTAACAGATAATCTGCATAAACTGTGAGGGGCCCCCTTTCCTGTTTTTGCCTGCCCAAGTTATTTGGCATTCGATGAACCTTTTTTTCCCGTTCTGAGATGATGATTAGAGGACACTCAACATAGTCTAAGTGATCATCAAATCATTTATCTTCGTGAAGTTGCGTTTATGCGCTTTAAATTATGAGAACCAATCAACAAGATTTCGGGACCGGTTCTCGCACGGCTGGAAGGTGAAGTACATGATTACTGCGACTGCTTATTTTTTTCCCTGACGCCTCAGACAGCGTGAGTGTCAGCAAAAGCTTCTAATTTGCCCGTCGACAGATGGCGCATGTGTGCCAAAAGCCACCGCTATATATATATATATAAGAAAATCTTTTACTGTATAATTTGTGTACTACGATTTGGGGTAAAAAGCAAACAAAGAACTGATAAGGTTTTAATGTGTTCGAAATAAGTGCAGATACATAAATAAATAACAATATGAAAAAAATAAATGCTTCAGAGAATAAATTTGTCTTCTTAAGCTTTATATTATTGATTAAACGGTTTTTTTTTTAAAATTGTTATTAATCATATTTTAAACAATTAGAGACAACAACAAATAAATCGGATCAATACGTAATATTATTTTTACTGTTTACTTTAATTAATAACACAATGAAACAGAATTTAGGTTACTCGTTCCCACTGTTGTCTTCTGGGGTGAGGGGATTTATTAAAGAAAAAGTTATTAGGGTTGATTTAAAATACTTTGGAAACAACTCAACGGATTTAAAGGGAATTAAAAGCGAAGTATTCAGCGACGGTAATTAATAAGGGAGAGAAAAGGCGTCATGAGGTGAAGAGTTTGAATAGTATTATTTTAGATACAAAGGAAACCAATGTATCGTGCTTCTGTTGAAAGACAAAAACCAAGATGCAATACGCTGGCAATTAAAGTAACAGTTATTTGATTCGTTCGGTTTTCAGATAATGAAACGAAGTTTGCTTCATCAGCTCTTTACGAATTTTACTTAAAAACACATCCAGTCTCCAGCTTCCTTTACCGAGCAAAATAAAGAACCAAATGGCCACACTTATTTGCTGTTTTTTTTTTAAAAAAATTAAGAATACTAAACAAGTCTTTTCTTACCTGTTTTGTTTATCTGAAAGCATTCAGGTAAACGTAACCTTTCCCTCTCTTTGATTTAAGCATGTCTCGCCAAACGTTATCCCACCTTAAAGATAACATTTACAGCCGATTAACTCGAATGCATTAAGTTAATTAATCCATTACATACTGGTCTTCATAGAAAGAATTATCCTTAAGTGGTAATCTACTACTACTACCGCCACCATTATTATTTATTATTATTATTATTATTATTATTATTATTATTATTATTATTATTATTATTATTATTATTAATTTTTTTTTTAAACTTTAGCCAAAATCTTGCATTCACTAAATCGAATCCATCTTCACGTGACGTTTGTGGGAGATGTAGCTGATGGAGATCGATGTGAGGTGGACATTTGTCGACAAGCTGAAATGTCGGGCTTTTAGGTTTGTGTCGTGGCGTGTAGGATACCTTTAGTTGCGCGCGCACCGAGCGAACTTCCGGTCTCGAGAGAAAAAAAAAACAAAAAAAACCACACACCCCCAGCGCCCCCCGTAGAGTCACGATGCCGTCGTTTTAGGGTTGTTGCTTGTACTTTTAAAAAAAAAATAAATAAATAAAAAACTTGTTTAGAAATATGACGGGATATTTGTTTGAAAACACTGATCGATTTTGCGGGGTTTGTTGCGTTAAATTAAATAAATTAAAGCATTAAATCATTTAATTAGGCCGTTTGACAATACATTACGGAGGAAAACTCAGCTGAGGGGAAGATAAATCGAGGAGAATCGTTTCAATTTTAGGATAAAGGAAATGGGCGTTAAATTAAAAGGGCGAAGCTGCTGATGGATGTTTAACGGCGAATCAATCGGAATTCCATTTCAGAAGCTTTTGTACCCAGTTGCTTTGAAAGGAAATCTGTTGTTGTTGTTTTTTTTTTGCTTTTGTCTTGTTTGCGTGCCAGCCTGTGATTAAAGACCACACACACACGGCGGCGAACGCTGAGATAGTAGGTAGTCTTTAGTCTATCTGTCTTGGTAAGTTGGCTTTAATTAAAGGACAAACTATGGGATGGTTATTTTTTGTTGATTTTTTACATTTGAATCCGGGGATGGAATGCGGATAATCACTTTACAAAAATTGGAACAAAGTGAAAATAATAAAAAAAACAAAACCGTGAGTTGTTTTATAGAGAACCAACGGAACAACAACAACATTAATGGCACACACAGCTTTAATGCGTTGGCAAATATCGTATAGAGTCCATAGTTGTCAATAAATGTTCTACAGAAACGAACTTTAATTATCTTTACTGAGTCAACCACTGCGGATATTGCTTATTCCTGCAAACTTTGTATACATTTAGTTAAATATTAGCACACGTTAAAAAAGAGAGATTAAAATGTATTGCAAAATATGTCCTCTACACACGCGGGTAATACAGACGTAGACGATTACGCGTTTAGCGAGAACTGGACTTCCGCAGTTCCAAATGTTACCAACCGGGGATAATTCTCTAAACCTGATCCGAGCCAACAGCGAGTTCTCCTCGGGCGTGTCAGCGAGATAATTTGACGGATTTCGCTCGGAACGAAAGCATTAGATGTGTCAATTCTGTAGAACACTGATCGACGACATTTTTGTTCCACCTGGCTGAAGTTAAATTCCGACTGAAAACGGCGTAGAACAGTAGCAAAATTAGTGCATCAACCCTAAGCGATTTCTGGTTTATTCTGGTTTTTGTAAAAAAAAAACAACAATATCGCAAAGTGTGCATCTACTAAAGTTTTTTGCTTCGTCTCTGTACAGTTGTATACCCTAAGAGATCACTACGCTAAAGATGTGTAATACTTAGACTATGTGAAAAACAAATTATTGGTCAGTTCGATTGTGTTAAAAATGCATTTCTACAGTGTAACACACAATCATCGCTCTCTGTTTAGTTTAAGCATAAAGACAATTCCATAAATTCTGTTACCCTGTACCTCACCATTAGATTTTAGTGCATCGTAAATACGAGGTATGATAAGTTTTTTTTAAATTAATTTTATGGCAGTACAATAAGAGGATGTAAAGGTGACTTCTTCCTGTATACTAGTTTTGGTTAACTTGTGGAAAACCAAGACAGTTTCCAGGTTGGGGTTGACTTAATAATGAAAATACCATAAGCAGTTTTAATCTACGCCGAGTGCGGGATTAAGAATAGTAGCTCTTAATAAGATGCGGAGGGCCGTTAGAAGAGTCGCACCACATATTCTGAATCGACAGGACATTTTTTTGCGCAGGCTGGCAGGTCACACTTCCTTCTAAGCACCGCCTGTCCGTTTCGTCGCTGGGCTAAAAGTTATCTTTGTTCCAGCTACTGACACATAGAGCCGAAGAGACCACCTTAGCGTGGTATTTACGAGACGCTGAATATGAGGGCAGCGAACACGCCATGCAAATATTACACAAATATGCTCGTTTGGTTCTCTAAGTCGGTTATTAAAGATGAAATGGCGATCAATTTACACCAACAAGAGAGAGAGAGAAAGGGAGAGTAAATGGCATTAAATCGCATAAAAAGACAAGACGGTTTTGACACGGAAGGCCGACAACACAACACCGCCGTCGACAAATCGCCAAACCATTACCATAACTTCGGCGTGGCTGTTGAGATTGTAACTCCTTATTCAACCTTTGCCATTGAAGTAAAACAACTCTCTTCCGCCGAACTACTACCTACCAGAAGATCTCGGATCTGCTTTTCATATGATTCCTATTCTTTGGCCCTGCTTAGGCGGCCGTACCCGCTCCAGTACACATGTATGCGAACATTCATCAGTTATCAAAGCCGCATTTTCTCCTCTCATTCACGACATTTCGCGTTTATATTTTATAATCCTTTTTTTTATAAAAGCAACGTTTAGTAATGAAAATCCGTGGAGTCCATTGGTAGCGACGTACATGGTCATAAGAGGCTATAGAGACTTGTCAATCCAGTGATGCAGTAAATAGCATAAATAAATTCAATTATCTAGAAATTCTTTATGGCTCTTCTGGAGCTTAATTTTTTTTTTTTTAAAAAAAGAAAAAAAAATTAAAATTATTTAGTTTTTCTACAAACTTTAGACTTTCCAAAAATAATTTGATGATAACTTCTAAGTAGAAGGAGAAAGTGAGAATTCGCCGGCATCGAGTCTATCTGTATGTTCCGACGTGTTTTTTTTGTTGTTTGTTGTTGTTTTTTTTTCCATTAGAATAATTTGAGGTATTTATCATTTTCTGTAACCAGAAACTTTCTTGGTTTCCATATGATGACGTTGGATATCGTAGCGCTCTCCGACACACAGGCTGTCAGGTTCCATATCACCGGACGAAATCGCTGAATTATCCTTTATTTGCAATTTTTCGATAAATATATCAAATTTTCTTAATTTTGATAAACTTCAAAAAAAAATTAATAAAGCGCTTAAAAATTTAAAAATTAAAAAAAAAAAAAAACAGATTGGAATACCCAAAATTTCTATGCCATTGTATTCAGAAAAAGAGCTGTCTTCAATTGGAAAAGGAAAGAACTACTGATGTCTGGCGGGAAGTTTTGTTCTTATCTCTTCGGAGTATTTTTACATACACAATAAGTGTCCACGTGGCGGCTATATGGATTAAAAATTTGGAACCCACATATTTTAGATTCAATGCTAAGTGTGTTATATAAGTTTTCTCAGCTGTTCCGAAATGCCAGATTTTAATCATTTACCCTCAAAACTATTGGAATTATTTTCTGGGTGTCGAGATGGCCGAGGTGTTGATCGACAGAACTGTCTCAAATAGCTGCTTTAGATAACGCTAGAGGTAATCAGTGGTTACCACCCAGAGAACAGCAGGGCTCGCCTAAACATTAAGAAGTTGGTTTGTCGGCAAACTGCTGCGAGTCCATGGAATGATTTACCTAATAAAACTGGTAAGAAAGGGAGTTCATTTAAATCAGTCTAAAAAAAAAGATAGATTGCTGAATCCACTTTTCAGGCATGGGATTCTATATGATGATGCTAACTTCCTGTCCATTTTAACCTGCATAATTTCATAACTCGTACTGAATAAATTACGCAAATGCGCTCATCGATTTATTAATAAAAACTTTTGTTTTTCTCGCTATACGCTCGTACACAGCGAGATGGCAGTGTTAAACTGTAAGATGTACCAGACACGGGACCTGGCATCGTCAGAATGCGCTGTCTGCTCTGGTTCTAAGCTACGGTGCCCGGGAACCAAAGTGGCGACAGCGCAGGGAGATCGATACTTTTACGTTGTTTGTGGATGGGGCAATGAAGCAACACGAAGCGGCCCTGTACTACGTGCCACCTAGGTTCCGGTGCATTCAACTATTTACACTGCATCCCGTTTTACTTAGCAATTTAATGGGTTATTCTATTAAGGAAAGGGAAAAAATGGAATACGACAGGACAATCGATACCACCCGGATATCCAAGAGGACTCTGGGTGGTTCAAGAATTCTTTACTTGATGCGTCTCGCAAACCTGTTAATATTTGGGTGGGTGTTTATGATAAAAACCGGGGAGATGCATGCATAGGGTAGCTTTTGTATTACATGCGTAGCTACAAGGACAAATTCGCTTTTCTTTCTGGTTCTTGTTTCCCACGACCATTCACGCTGTAGAATTTTCAGTTAACACTGCAAAACTTGAAATTGTTTGTCGTGCATCGCGAAAAATATTACAAACCCGTGTTTTTCTGCGACACAAATGGCGCATAGGCGGCGGAAAAGTCCGATTGGAAGGGATGGCGAGTTCGCTTGAAAAGCGGTCTGTATATCAAGCTTTCGTAAAGAACTAAGAAACACCGCAGCCGGACGTCACAGAGCAAGTTTGCTACAGCGACAGTTATTCCTAATTAAATGTATACAGGTGAGGCTTTAACTGGCCGTATTGGTATCGATTATGGCCTCATTTATACCTTTAATTAGCGATAACTGGCGCTGCAACGACTTAGCCTTCTGACGGACAGCCCCGGTTTCCCCTAGTCAATGGTGCACGTCCAAAAGCCGCGAGAAGAAACCTAACGCTACAACGTAAAAACTTGTGGTAAAAAATACGCAAGATAAGTTTGTAGATGTTACTGCTTTCTAAAAGTTATGGATAAATTATTAGTTTTTAAATGTTAGGGATACAAGTGTGGAAAGTTTATCATCGGTGAAGTGACGGGTCAGACCAATTTGTCAAACTTATGCTACAAGCCCCGTCAATCTATGAATATGGAACTTCGGTTTTAACACTTTGACGACCGTTGCCGCTTCGGCTAACATACCGAAGGCCTACAACATTAATATTTAGCATATCCATTTAAGCGTCTTGCTGGTTTTACATATTATCCAGCCAAGGTGGAATCAGTAATTACGGATCCGTAGCAGAGTTTGGAAGCAGTAGTCGAGATCTGGTAATCGATTTGAAGCGGAGTTTGCGTAGTACACAGCAAAAAATGAAGTGAAGTCGTAGAATACCTGCAGAGTTTTCTCTCTACAGAGCAAGCAATGTATGGAGAAATCCATTACCATGAACATCTAGATAAGGAGAAAAAATGTATATTCAAATGTGTATGCATCACATGCTATAAGTAAAGAGAAAACGCTGTTGGATTTTAAATTATTCAAGTAGAAATCTTAAATAACGACCGAACATCTTACTTCAGTTTCTGGTGACTTTAGCTAATGAAATCCTCTTAACGTATAGAAATCAAACCGATCTGTAATTTCCCATGTAGTTAATGGAAAAAAATTACAAAGATTGAAAAATGAGACATTTTGGAATCTTACACGCAAAAGTACATAATTTCTATAAAGATTTTATAAATCATGTCGACCAGGGTGACTTAGAAGACTTAGAATATAGAAGTGGTCTAGATATCTAAGCATTTAAGATGGATTATGCTATTATTATTTCCAGCGTGATTAAAAACCCCTCTCTCTCCCTCCATCTCTCTCTCTCTCTCTTCTCTCTCTCTCTCTCCTCTCTCTCTCTCTCTCTCTCTCTCTCTCTCTCTCTCTCTCTCTCTCTCTCTCTCTCTCTCTCTTCTCGTTTTCTTACACGATATCCAAAAGAGTTGAAGACTTGTGGAAAAGTCTACTTCACTTTGTCTAAACTATTTCAGCTCTTTCACTGGAAAACAGTCGTCCATTCATCTCGCACGCTTGTCCATGATTTTCCCCAGCTAATCAACTTCTTGGTATCTCCATATGCGCATCTGGTTATCTACCTTCAGAATTATTTTCCCCCTTTTTGTATATCTAAACGATACGAGAATATTTCTGTATCTCACAAGTGAAAGAGCAAGGGAAACATCCATATCAGAGATACCAATGTTCAAAGGTGTTCAGTTCCGGATTCCACAAACAAATACATACATATACACAAACATACACGAATACATACAAATACATAAGACCAAAACGTAAGTTACTGGATTAAAATTCTATAATTCTGAAATGACTTCATCTGCGAAAGGGATAATAGTTATTCACTCCTTTACAAAATAAATAATCAGTAATATCTCTTTCTGTGTTGTAATATACTCCTCCAGGGAGATATTTACGGAATTGTTTTCTTCGTAAACGCGGAAATATTGAAGAAAATGCATTTTATTCTAAATATAAACTTCCTGGCAGCGGTGAGTCGCCTCCATTACGACTAACATGAGTTTCTGTACTCAGTGACAGTAAGTCTCTTTTGCAATCTCGGCAAAACGTGGGAAAATTGATTTCGAGTCGCAAGAAAAGATCTCGAATATATTCTAATGATCAATCTCATAGAGACAAATGAAAGGAATTACGCACTGATACTGCAGCAGATATCTGGGATACGTTGTTTCATTAGGCAATGAAAACGTTGACGAAGTTGTCAAAGCTGTCACTAAGTTACCAGAATGGAGCAGGTATGATGACTTCTCCAATGTATGCAGATTTGAATCTGTACGTTGCTTTGAAGAAATTATTATATGCAAATTGCATGCAAAGACAGTTTCATAAGTTACCCAAGAACTACAGGTAGAGAGGGAGAGAGATTAACGTAATACGTACATGCCATTCCCTCCAAACTGCCAATCTTCATAGGATAGGACGGACTGGCCAGTTTATAGACGTATCCAACTCCAACATGGCCGAAAACATTGAACATTATCTTGGAGAATGTCTAGAACACACCCTGGTTAGACAAATATGTTGGGGGGGAAGCACTGTTAACAGCACTAGAGAGATGGTTTTTTTAAAAATTTTTTTAAATCAACAACGCGGTTATTAAGATTGAATCGCTTACTCTCGAGATGACCATGAATGTAATACTCTGAGACGTTCAAGAGTATATGCTGTGTAAGATGGTCCGATGTTGGCTCTTAGAAGAGAACACTGAAATAAGTCTCCTTAAAATACAAAAGATTTGTAAATTTTTCAAAATCAGCTGGACTTAAGTTTGATAATAGTTTTTCCTGTTTGTTTTCTTACATTTATCCATTAAAAGATTTGCCTAAATGTTAGTATATAAGATTCTAAAGAAGCCATTGCCTTTAGCCTGTGCATAAGAATACTAGAACAAAATCTACATTACTTTGGTGTGGCTTCCTCAGGTTGAAAGTTTCTAATTTACACTTTTCGGCTTATTTATTTATCAGTAGCGTCTTAAATTAGTGAATACAAGCAAAACGTTATCTAAAGATGGATTTTCTTCAGTTAACTTTATGGATTCTATTGGATAAAAGATTTTGTTTAGTAGAATCTAACATCCAATCGATGTAAGCTGTCCGTATAAATCTTATTGGTGGCATCGATCGATCTCCGCACACCCAAATAAAATGATTCTTCGGGTTCGTGATCCATCCCTGTCAGCTTCATTCGACGCTGTTCTGACCATCTCACTACGTGTATGTCATGACCAGGAAGGGGCAGCCCGCCTCACGGCGCCTAGCGCCGTGCACTTAGCATGGCGAGTCCACTGACATTTGTTGCTGTTTATTAACGCGTAAGTTATAGTTGAAAGCCGCGAGTAAATAGTAAATGCGGACGTGGATCAGAAATATCGCACCACTGGCGGAAAGGGAAGTTTTCTGTAGACGTAAAATCTTCGTGACATCTAGTATCCCGCACTCAACGTCTAAGGGCAAGACTGCTGGCTCGACCGAGCGGGTTTCGAATCCCCGTCGGAACCGGTTGGTTTTGGATTAACCTCTCTGGCATGGATTTTTCTCGCTCTTATCCGTCAGTCGGCCGGCCGGGTCGGGCTCTATTCTGCTTCCTTCTACATCTATAAATGAAAAGATCTGGTAGGCTGGACGTGTGGCTAATCGCAGGAGGGTGGGAATCCTCCTCTGCTTGGTTTAGGAAGCTAAAATCAGCGGTTGCCACGCCTGAAGGTGGTGTTATAGCGCGCTGTGATTTTAAATCTTATCTAAAAACGACCTTTGACCCACAGAACAAACATGTTACCTGTTAGGCGAACCAGTGTGCACCAGATCCATGGCGGTTTTGAATTGAAGGATCACTGATTCTAGGAAATGCATGAGGTGTACGCGAGTGACTGGATAACAACCGCTGGTAACTTCAAACTCTCTGAAAGAAAACAAACTTTTTAAAACATGTAAATAGTTTTTTTAAAAAATGGGATTTTGTTTGGATGTTGGATAAAATAGAAAGGGGTTTGATACCCAAAATTTAGGCTACTGAAGGTCGACATGGATGGGCAGTTAGCTGGATTACTTCCCTTGAGTAGCTGCTTAGAGCATGCGCTCTTCGTCCCCGAAGTTGGGTAGATTGTAACCAGCCCGACGAACTGACATAAATAAGCCCCACCCATCTGAAAAAGAGGGATCAGGGCTCAAAGGAATCACAAATAAAAATAAACAAATATATTCCCCATATACTTTTTTCTTGTCGAAATGGAAACTGTCTTCCACCCCCGTTCTCGTTCTCGTTCTCGCAAGCTCTCGGACGGCCATCACGCCCACCACTCACTGCCAGATTCACCCTGTTATCGATTACTGTCTGATCCGCATCACTCCTTCGGGTTCTTCACAGCTGGGTAGCGGAGGGAGGGAGGGGAGGGAGAGAGGGAAAGGGGGGGGGTAAAAACTTCGCCCCATAAATGATTGATCGCGTTCCGCTGTCAGCAACCAGGGGGCACCGGAGAGAAACGGTTCGTGCCGGTTTCGAATTTAAAGCCTCGTTCTAAGGGATTGTCTTGCCAAAAATTAATCAGTTGGTTAATTTTGCTTTTTTTTTAAAAGAAAAATAATAATAATAATAATAATAATAATAATAATATAATAATAATAATAATAATAATAATAATATAATAATAACAACAACAACAACAACAATAATAATAATAATAATAATAATAATAATAATAATACATAATAAATAATACTAATAATAATAATAATACTGTAATACTAATAATAGAAATAATAATAATAAACAACACACAACAAAACAACCACAATAATAATAATTATATAATACTAATACTAATTAATAATAATACTTAATAATGTAATAATAATAATAATAATACTGAAATATAATAATAATTAATTAATAATAATAATACTAATAATAATACTCTTGGTCCACGGCATTCATCACGTAGCGAGCAGCTGAACAGTCGGATTTCGCGCACCACCTGGCGGATTATCGCTGATTTATGACGGTAAACCACGTGTGGACTTTGTAGGAGAGAAGAAATAAAAGAGTATTGTACACAGCAGCATTTACTTTGATGCTTACAAACGTTTGATCTGCTTTATTTAATCGTTTTTTGTGTTGTTTTTTTAATATTAAAGCGACTCTCATAATTGTTTTCTTGCTCGATTACTGGTTTCCCCTCCCTATGTCTCGTGGGTTTACTTCCTCGTTGGCTTAATTTTTCAGGTTTCGGTTCGAACGAATAATAATAATCTGCGACAAAATATTAACTGGCGTCGATGTATTTGGATTGACAACTTTGGTGTTTGTTTGTTTGTTTTCTTTATTGTCTGGCAACTTGAACAGTTAGCATCGGAGCAGGAAGTACTATCATCGCTCCGGTTTTGGCTTTTTATTTTAAAGATGAAAATAAATGAAAGTGAGCCTTCCCGCAGGCTGAGATGCTGACTTCTCAAATAAAAACAGGGCTTGTAAACTTCTGCGTAGTAGTATCTGCAAGTTTAGTTTACAAAAGGAGCAGGAAGCCATCCGTAAAGCGATTCGAGGAGAGAGATCTCTCAAGAGTCTCTCTCTCTCTTCTCTCTCTATTCTCTCTCTCTCTCTCTCTCTCTCCAGCTCTCTCTCTTCTCTCTCCATCTCTCTCTCTCTCTCTCCCTATATCTCTCTCTCTCTCTCTTCTCTCTCTCTCTCTCTCTCTTCTCTCTCTCCTCTCTCTCTCTCTCTCGTCTCTCTCTCTCACTCCCTCTCTCTCTCTCTTTCCTCTCTCTTCTCTCTCTCTCCATCCTCCCTCTCCCTCTCTCTCTCTCTCTTCCCTCTCTCTCTCATTAGCTTATTATTTTGCACACTTATTTTTCTAAGATTAGAAACCATCTATTAAATGTAATAACACCGGAGATACTGGAATAACCTGCTGCCTATTTACACGTTTAAAACCCTTGATTATTATGAAAATAAGAATCTATAGATTATCAGATTTTGCAGACTTCATGTCGGCAGAGAACCAAAGACCCTCTCACAATAACGGAACTAAATGTTCTGCTTTGTGTTCGATATTCAGACATTATTTCTAGGGTTATATGAGTTTTTCTGCGAGTCGTCACGTGTCCTGTGGGATTACTCACCTCTCGACACAATACGGGACGGAGAAAAGCAGACAAACAAAACCCTGATGAGCCTTAACTGAGTCACATGGAAATTTCCTTTTTTTTTCTCCTCCTAGGGCTGTGGGGAAGTTGGCAGGCCTTCCGCCTCCCCAAACGCTGCACCGAACGACATACAAGTAATTGGAGAAGGATAATAAGGGTGCGGGAGGGTGGAAGGTAGCCTAGCGTTGGTTATAGAACAAAAGCCGATCGCGGCCCCGTCTGAACTCATGGGGGAAAACGTCAACATTTACGTTGTCCACCCGCGAGGGAGAGAGAAGCTTCTGGACGGCTCACAGAACGACAGGTGAACGGTCGCCTCCGTCTCGTCGGACTCTCCTTGTCTGTTCGGAAGCAAATTTCCGTGCAGGGGACGACTGCTTTGTCTCAGTCGGAGTTCCGTTGGGAGAGAGAGGGGGTGCGGGCGGGGGGGTCTGGACACCGTAAAACAAACTGCAGCTAGCGATGGCGAAAAAATGGCACACTTGATAGCTGGGTACTGGGTTAATAAACGCGAAGCGGGCAGGGTTGTCTCCCGTGCAATCTCACCTGAGATCGAGGTGGCCCAGCAGTGCTCCGACCTTACAAAGTATAGACTGAAAATGTATGCAAAATCTTCAGTAATAACAGGTATTATTATTCGCATCATGCATCTATTGAAACAAAATTAATTTCTTTCTGCAACTAATTAGTTTGCCAGTAAGTCCCTGGCGCTTCTCTCGTTTGAACATATACACGGTGCTTAGCAGATGAACTTACGCGCGATACCTGCAATCAAGGTGTGCTGATGTGTTAACGCGTATAGGCCGCCGTCGCATCTCCGTTAAACCAGAACGCGATAGTAGTGAATTTAAAAGGGCAAAACAGATATTTATCCATAGACAAAAACCCAGATGCAAGAGACCCCCATATGAGGGCGATGCTTGAATAACTTCGGGATGTCGCCAGCAAACACTCAAGCGACTGACAGGCACGGTGGGATAGGCGTTTTCCTTCAGTCTATAATTTTCTAATTCTGCTCGACTAAGTCGAATTAAAGCTGTTGAATTTGAATAATAATGTTATGCTAACGTACTGAGGCGCCCGTCGCTTCGTAGTTTTCCACGCACTTGGTGGATGATTGGCCAAAAGCCGAAAAAAACCCCAACAATTTAAAATGTAACAGGCAAATAAATACATGGTTTCCGAAAGGATTTTATGGAAGCACTGCCTGGACACGAGCACAGCGTCAAACCTCAGGAGCAGGATTTTAAGACAGCTTTTTGTTGTTAAATATAATAATATAACATCAGATGTATATTCAATAATTACTGAACAAAGGCATTAACAAGCATCAATATGTATTCAGTCTTTCTCATACCGGTGACAAAACATGATACAAAAGTTATTATTCAAAAGTTTACTAATTGACCCAGATGTGGAGCCAGATGATTGATAATGTTTAAAGTGCGTAAAATTTCACGGTTTGCTTTCAAAAACAGAAAGAAAATCGAACTTTCCTGTCAATTCTAAAAGCCTCTTTTCTGTTAATGACGCCGCCATCGCTTTGGGACATTGAGAATAGATTACTTGGTTTATCTTGTTTGTGTTGGATTCATACGCTGAGACCAGATGGGAGAATCGCTATAATTTATAGTGACGTGAGGAGCACTGCGATCATCGACCTCGTAGACCGATTTCCTGCATTCAGAGACCCTGATGGTTAAACACTGCTGTTTAATCGATGTATACTTGTCCACAACTACACGACTATGGCGGAAATAAGTACCGGGGATGCATTTGGTATAAATAAAGTCTTTCACGCGAACACATGGAAGCTAATAAGCAAAAACAATGAGAGAAATCAAAGATTCTAATCTCATTTCCCAACCACAGTAGCATTATTGGCGCGAATGAAGGCCTTGACGTTGGCAGTAATTGGTTTCCTGTTGTGGTTGCTCTGCTCGCTAGTCTTTTAAAGGGAGACTACCCTGCCGGGGCGGAAGCGTGATGCTCCGGTTATCCGCTAGAGACAACTAATCGCTAAGCTCACCCGCTACCCGTTTACGCAAACCCAGCCCAATCGTCGTTGAGTATTCTCTCGGTCCCGTGTGCAAAACGTTTACTTTCAATTCAATTATTCAGATCCCTTCTTTGATTTTATTTCTAACGGGGGGAATTTTCTTTATTTTCTTTATTTATTTGGAATATGTATGGTTAGGTTTACCGCCATTTCTTTCCCCCTATTTAATGCCTTTTTAATGGTATAAACTTTACCGAAACCAAACGGAATTAAACAAAATTAAAGTTTCTTTTTTCTTTTAAAATTAATTTAAATGGCCTTCAGTTTTCCCCATAAATCACGCGGCTGAATGTCTTTCTTCCCCCGTTCCTCGATGTTTTGAGACGAAGGCCCATACAGCTTTAATAAAGATTTTAAAAAAGAGAGAGAGAGAAAAGAAGTAAAAGAAAAATACTACAAAAGAAAGAATGCAGATTGACTGATTTCGTGCCACGACAACAGGCACCAAATTGTCTGGGTAACGTTTGAAGAAGAATTAATTGTTTCCATAACGTGATTACACAAACCGTCGTCAAGATTATCTAAGGAAAACGACCGAATAACCTGCCTGCCGTTATTGATTTCGAGTGAGGAACATGAAAAGTTAACTAAGTAGATGGCTGATATATTTATCACTTATTTTCGCAATCCGATCACTTTGGCCAAACAGTTACAATGATCCCGCAAGCCTTTTCCCTTCTATCATCAACTACTACTTTCTTTTGTAAAGAAGTTCGCACTTGTAAATAATCTTCATACGCACACACACAAAAAAGCGAAAACTTAATTTGGTTTCTGGTGTTTATATATATATCTATCTATATATATAATATATACAGTAGCAGAATACATTATGGAACTCCATCACAACAACTATTGCCATGTGTTTACCTGGGATTTAAATTATAGCTGCTTGCCTCGCCCTGCTGTGAATAAATAAAAAGTTTCTTCCTGATAGAATTCTTTAGCTGCTCGCAGTTAGTCTCTGAAGACTGGCTTACGAGCAAGTGCACTCTTATTACCGCATGGCCTGAAAAGTTTCCCAGAATGCCTAAGATTTAATGAAAATAGCCAATAGAGGGAAATGTTCCTGGCTCTAGACGATCTGGTGAAGCAGCGTCACAGTTTGGTTTTTTTACCGTTGAAACCTCGTGGCTTCTCTCTCTCTCTCTCTCTCTCTCTCTCTCTCTCTCTCTCTCTCTCTCTCTCTGTACTAACATCATTCTCTCTCTGTGCTGACGTCATCGCTCTCACTCTCTGTACTAAAAGCATCTCTCTCTCCATCTCTCTCTCTCTGTAATGACGTCATCTTTCTCACTCTCTGTACTGACGTCATCTCTCTTACTCTCTGTACTAACATAATCTCCCTCTCTCTCTGTGTACTGACGTCATCTCTCTCACTCTCTGTACTAACATAATCTCCCTCTCTCTCTGTATGACGTATCTCTCTCACTCTCTGTCTCTCTCTCTCTCGCTCTCTCTCTCGCTCTCTCTCTCTCTCTCTATCTCTCATCTCTCTCTCTTCTCTCTGTACTGACGTCATCTCTCTCACTCTCTGTACTAACATCATCTCTCCCATCTCTCTCTCTCTCTCTCTCTCTCTCTCTCTCTCTCTTTCTTGCACTCGGTAATGGCACCAACGCGGAAGTTTAACCATCTGACACTCACGTTAAGATGGCAGTTTTGGGGGGGAAAGTCTCGCTTCGGCAGGTATAGCAGATCGGTTAAAGATGTCTAGTACTGGAAACAGGTGCAAGCTATCGCGGTCCGGCCCTGCAGTTTTACAATGGTCCGCTGTACCTCTGTAAATTGTAGTAATAAGTTAGCTCCAGCAGAAGGCTGATACTGAATTTGCATCAAAAGAACTACCTACTCATTGTCCAGACATAGGCTGTGCCGGACCACACGGATATCGGAAACGTGTAAACAACAATAAAAACAACTGAATGAAAAGTGAGGAAGTTTTTTCCCTTAATTTACGCAGAAACATACCAGTTTAGTATACGTACGGCCTCTATTTATGTTTCCTCGATGTTTCTATAAAGTAGATGATTTACCTAGTAAATGATCAGTATTGTAAATAATTAATTCCAGAATAGTCCCGTGCTTTCAGCAGCTCTGAGTACAAACGGTTTTACGTCCGTGATATCTGAAAATACCTGTGTACGTATTCGGAGAGCTGAATCATTAAAGTTCCCTCGAGCGCTGTATAAACAAACAGCTTTATTTTCATATTCAGATATAACGGTAAGAATTTACCTGGATACTTTTTGTTACGAATGGGGGAGCCTGATGGTGAAATATCCGTATTTATTATACGTAATGACTACTCACCCGTAGCGAAGAAAATGTCAATTTAATCAGACACGGCTGCGCCCCTCCTTCTCGCCAATTTGTAAGAAAAGAGAGAGACAAACTTTACGTAGGTTTGTAATTTAGCGACGACCAAAAAAGCAGAATTTTCCCATGTCCAGTTACCATTTCCCTGCGTTGTTGCCTTCCGTCTGACTGTGGAGTGGAGGTGTGGAGAGTTCGTATAAGACCGGATCCAGTCCTGGCAGCTTCGGCCCGAGGCAAGCAGGGTTGTTTACAGGACTCGACTGTCGCCTCAGAGTCAGTCCGTCGTTCTAACTGGTCGGAGTTTGAAAGGAGTTCCCATTTCTCCCTGACAAGGCTGTCGTCGTCGCCTTTATGGACTTTGCGGCGTCGGGCGACTTCAAACGCTATCCGCCGATCGCCTAACCTCTGTGAGAAGGGGAGACAATAACGGATCTGACTGGACGAATTCGTCTCCAAATCAAAGAGAGCAAAGCTTCTCCGTTACCAGTTTGAAGTAATTAGTACGAAAGAAAAACAGTTGGGTAGTAAAAGGTCTTTTTTACATCACCTTTAACGACAGACATAATGAGCATTTGTAATATACGAGCACCTGTCATTTTGAAATTATTGCACCATCTTTTAGGAATATTGCGTCTCTTTTGATATCGGGCTCGTCATTCAGCTTCTGGCTAAACTTATTCTTCTCACTCACCAGAGACAGACGCATTAATCAGTACATACCTGTTATTTTTTCGTGTTCAAGAGTCGACCAAGGACAATTCACCAAAGAAAAGAACTAAGGTATTCGCCCTGAATGAACACACATCTCTCGCACGAGGAAAAATTCCCAATGAAGTCAGAGTTAACGCGAGGACGGTCAGTGAGATTATTAAGAAGAAACAAACCACGGAAAGGAAAATACTGGGGGGGAAGCCATCAATCAAGAAATTATGCAAGATAAATTGAACGAGCAAAGCAGGATTCCACGAAAACTAGTGACAGACTTAACCACAATTTAGCAGCAGTAGGTGTCCAGGTATCATCATCAACTGTAGGACGTTGATTGCTTGAAGTGGGGCGTCAAGCCAAAAAAAAAAATACCTGTGAAAAAGCAATTGTTAACAGAAATAATGAAGACAAAGCGACTGTGCGTGAGACCGGGAATCTGCTGGTTGGTCAGACAAAGACTGGTGCAAGGAGCTATTTTCAGACGAGATTCATTTTCTTGTTGAAGGTCCGACAATGACAGGCTTGTCCGCCATTCACACCTTGGTTTGCACAACACTGCAAATTAAGCTACTTATAGCTTACTTTATTTAGCAAGCTGCTACATCACCCAGGAAACAACGAAAGCCGATGTCGCTTTAACGTTATGCAGCGTGTACATGGTACCATATATAAAAGAGAGTAAACCATGCAAGCAAAGTGCAGAGTACTTTTAATATAGTTAAATGACGCCAGCCTTTGTTTCTTATAAAACGCGAGCAGACACGGAGAATTCTCGGAAAAGGTGAGCAATACGTCACAGGAAGTGATTTCTGAGCTGGTTACGCAGTCTCCGGAAAGAGAGGACGAAACGATGCGACAGTTTGGCATTACTGTAGCAAAACAAGAATCTTTTGTCAAGTCTGCATAGTTTATAGAAAATAAAATATTTCACAAAATGAGCGTAATGGATGGCTTTCTTCTTCATGGCCATTGATTATCTGTTCGTACGTGAAGCGAACGGTTCAAACTTAGTCAGTCCAGTATATTTTAACCACTGAGCGCAGAAATGTAATAAATATCATCTGGCGTGGGAACATGCAACATCTGAATACCTACTGCCGTCCAAGGATTCTTTTAAATACATAAAACATATTACTGAATCTCTTTTGATATATTGCGCTATACTTATGAGTTTTCGTTTATCAGATTCACCACTTTGTGCCATGTAAGTTATGTTCCAGGTGTTCCATAAAGACTTCATTAAAATAAATTACTATAAATTGAAATTGGCGCAAGTTCGTATGGATATAACGACTGATGTCTTTTGTAACCCGTTCGAAAATCACATCGGAACACCTTGGTGCGCGAGTTTGATTTGCTGCATACACACCTTTAGATAGTATAATCTGGTGTCAAGGAACATGCTAGGAGAACAGAAAACCTACAACCTGAAACCCACAAGTAACTGGAAAATCCTAAGGTAATAATTCATTTTTATATATGGGAAGAAATCCGAGTCCCTCCTTCTTATAAGAACATCTTATACAGAAAAGAAAATGTTATTTCTGTCTGCTGTACTAAGTTTGAAATCTTTTGAGAAAGAGTTTGGCCTGGTTAATAGCTAATGCTAAA
The DNA here is from genome assembly GCA_018389105.1 of Nautilus pompilius. Taxonomy (NCBI): domain Eukaryota; kingdom Metazoa; phylum Mollusca; class Cephalopoda; order Nautilida; family Nautilidae; genus Nautilus; species Nautilus pompilius. The sequence goes on from JACATO010002739.1 coordinate 314,240, forward strand.
TTATTGTTATAGGCGCTTCTTTTATATACACAATTATCACTTGAATATAAGCTGGATAATTAGGAAATATCCGAATATATTTTCTCTTTCTTTTTCTGCTTGACCGATTGTCTGCCCTCGTTCTGCAACTATAGATACATCGTTACATGAAGCATCAGTCGGGAGATAACGACAGAAAAATAGACCACTTTTCTATGTTGGTGACCGATTCTAATAAACTGTAGAGGAAAGTACACAATCTAGATAAATGTGTAATCATAAGCAAGCTCAGAGCGCCAGGCGACAGAGAACGGGAGCAGTAGAATTATGATCGCGTTGCTTTTGTTTCTTGAGTTACAAAAGTGACAGACGGCTCAATACGATCGGTATTTGTTCGCATCACAGTTCTGCAACCAGTCCGGCAAACAGAAAATCAGAACTGCGGCTATATTCTGTACGTCCGAAGATATCTAATTTCCAAGCGGTGTATAATAGAACATCTGGCGTAATGATGCGGAATTGAAAACGGAAGAGATACTTTCGGCAAAAGGAAGGGGGGAAAATGCCGATGTTAAAACCGCTTTTTTTCCGATGAATCGATCCGTAATTTTCAATCCTTTCTTGATGTGCGAAAACCGGAAACCTAGTGTTCTGAAAAATGAAGCTCGAACAGGGCTTCCATTAATAGGAATACACGATTGCCCCCCCCCTCAATGGTGTTTTGGTTCCGGATTTTAGTCACTGAAGATGAATAAACACATCGCGATATGCCGTATTCCACTCTTTCACGTTCCGACCCGCAATCCCATTTTATATGCAAATTAAGATGAAAATCTAGCACATTATTTTCCTGCTTTCAAGTTTTTACGTCCTAAATTTGTTGTTGTTGTTGTTTGTTTGCAGTTTATTGATCTGTTATAGGTCTGAATGATGCGGCTTTATTGTGTTGCTTTTAAAAAAATAAAAATGTGATGCGTTTTCTCAGCATCTCTGCTGTTTATGCTCCTGTTATATAATGTCCACAAACGCGGTCATTTAAATTTTCAGCACATAAAACCTGTTCGTAACTGTTTGTCTTTCTTTTTTATTTTATTTCTTGCAGCATTCAGATTTTAGAAGTCTGCTATACCAATTCCATTTGCTTTAGCACTTGGTGCTCTCCCTGAACCGTTCTGTCATTAGATACTGTGCCCCTTACCATGCGTGAGCAGTATATGTCCATACTCAATGTTCAATTTAACAGATGGTTCTAGATTTCAAAATTTACCGCGTAGAGTGTATTGGAACAATAAGTTATCCAAATAAGTAGATTGTAAGTAAAGCCGAATTATGGACTGTTTTCACGTGCCGTTAGTAGTCTAACTTTAAAAAAAAATAAACACGAATTATCCTCGTGATGTGAGCATATGTTCGTATGCTTTTGTTTGCAATCACTGACACATAATAATCCTCACTAATCCTGTGTAATCTCTTGTTTTTACACACGGGTAACATATTGGACAAAGCGCCTACGTATTAGGACATTTAAAAAAAAATAGCGAGAGATTCTAACCAAAACGTGTTGGAGTGATATTTATTAGTTGGTATATAACAGCACGCGACGCTAAAGGTAGATTCGTCTTCATTTCGTCCTTAATGGCAAACGGAGAGAATCAGATGTCCGCCTCTTTGCGGCGTTTATGTATTATTAGGTATTGGCCATATGTAGTATTTTGTAAACCGCATGTAAAGATCGACTTTTCGCACCTTATGTTTAGTCAGTAGAGATAAGTAAAATTTACTCTTCATTTAGTGTGAGTATGGTGTGACACGTAGAGAATTAGGCAAATGCACCCCGACCCAAGTAGTCAAGTTCCCTCAAGTACGTATGTGTCGATTTCCAAGCTCTGTAAATATTAGAATGCGAAAATATGCAATTAACTGACAAAGAAAAATAGCAGGTAACTCAACAATTTTTTTAAAAAATTTATACTGATTATTCTTAGAAAATAATTTGCTCGCATAATCTTCAAAACTGTAAAGTTTAAAGACGGTCATAATGTTCGACTTCCGCTAACAGCATTAAACAAGACTTCCTTATCCATTAGTGAATGCAATGTAAGTTGTTCGTATTGTCCTTGTAGACCTATACATCCCTCTCGTGCCATCATGGGCCGAACGTTTAGCATCATCCTAGATGTAACAGTAACAGAACACATCTTCAAAGCTTTCTCCTGTAGCTTGACGTCGTGTCCAAGGTCACTTCCAATTAATACATCTGAGGCACATTCGTCATGACTTATAGTCTTTTCGGAAATCATGTATTTGCCATACTTTTAAAAAAAAAATGGTGCTTATTTTCTATTAAGTACGTGAAAAACTACAAAGCCGTGCGCCCTTCAAAACCCTACACAAATTCAGTAGGTTTAATTGACTTTTGCAAACTTTTGGCTATTGTCTGTACATTGTACATACATTTGTGAAGAACTCTTTTCAAACCGTTACTATCAAGTTCGCATCATAAACGAAGAATAAAGTATGCTTATTTACATACAGAAATCTTTGTGGCACCAAAATAGCACCTGTTCAAGGTAGAAATACATTTAAAGATGCCAAAAAATGATCAATTCGCAGTTTTCAATTTCATCATCACCATCTTTTTGTCTCGTACTTTCGTTACGACTCAGGCCCGATCCGACGACCCGTCACATGCAAGAAGCCAGACGCCAATAGACCGGTCACCATCCCAGTACTGCGTGACAAAAAAAATGAGCCGGAGATTTGAATTTGCATGTATTCAGCCCTATATGCTCTGGAAATGATGTTAGAATGGGAGTGAGGCTAGTCCAAAAAATTTAAAGATTTTAAAACCTCTTCCTGCACGATGTGGATATTATCTTTCTTTTTGGCTCCATCGCATATACTATGAAAGGTGCCCAGGTAAAGAATGGAAACACTCGACTGTCGCCAGCACCGTTCTCTTTCCAGATTTTCATGACTGTTGAAAATATTAAGGCTACAGGCGGACCTATGAAACTAACGGCCATTTTACCCACGTGACTCGAATGAATGCCATTGGCGTTTTACTGAACGTCCAACATATTCCCACACCCCCCGGGCCCGTTTTCTGTCGACATGATGACGGTTTGTCTAACAGCACCCGGTGGAACTATGAGACTAACCCTGATTTTACGCACCCTTTCAGCTGACACGCCATCTCTTGGCCATACCATCCAACAAGCCTACGGCTGGCTCTCTTTGATCTGAGCAGCATGGAAATAGCGGGAGACAACCGCGATCGATTATGACACTGTTTAAATTAAATACTGTATATGCTGATATCAATTTCCTTACTGTACGCTGATATGGCTGAGTATAACGAAATTTTTAAAATTTGTTTATTCTGTTATTGTTTGTTGATTCTGTTTGAAAATAAAATAAGTGAATAAATGAACATACTATAAATTTAAGCTCAGCCTGCTTCGGATTTTTAATGAACTAGCATCTGTCCTTCAGTGACTTCATCACCAAGATATACAGAATTTTATTGTATAAAAAATAATTAAAATTAATATTGTGTGTCCGAGTTCCGAACCTTTATTTATTCATTTTCATGAAAATGCCTAATAATATAAAAAGGGAATAATGATTTATAAACAGAACTTTTTAACGTCAGAACTGATAAATCAAATATTAAACAGACAAATTTTATTAAAAGTATTAAATAACATTGAAATTTCTATTTATTTTGACACATTTCTCACTGGAAATTGGGTGTAATTTCTTTTTTTCGTTTTTGGAAAATGATTTATATTTACGCAGTAAATGTACAACAAATATTTCTCACATTACGGAGATGATTACCGAAGCCTTATTACCAGTAAGGTGACAATTATCTAAATGTAACATAACATTTTAACAGAATGATGATCTGCTACCAATAGAGAAATTTAATATACAGTATTTGCTAATTCTACGAATAGCAAAAGATGTTTCCTTAGTAAGCGGTGCATTTGAATTAACCTCCCCCCCTTTTTTTAGTTAGCAGGAACGTTTGTTTAAAAAGGTGTGTCAGCTGACGTATCGTCCACGTGACAACAAGGTGCGCTGCCATTTTAGGAAGAAACGTCATAATTCTATTATTTGGAAAATAGCCCACTGCGTGACTGTAGACAGTGGATCGGATTGCGGCAAGGTAATCAGTCTCAGATATTCTAGTAACGGCCGAATGAACTTAGCTAGAAATGCAGCTATTTTAAAATAAAAACTAGCGTTTTCTTTTTTAAATTAACTTTTAGGTTTCTGCTAGTTTAAGAAGGCAACAATGAACATTCCGATAATGTTTACGATTTCTTTTATTTCGCATTGAAAATTTAAAAAAAATCAAATTTCGACCGGTTAATGGTTAATTCTACGTTTTCACAAAAGCTCTTTAATAAATATAAATTTTATATACTCTCATAAATTTAGCCGCAACTCTAAAATTAGTCTGTGTACGGAAAGCCGTTTTAACCTGGTTGAGTGATAAAGTGCGAGTTCAGACCGCAGACAACCCGGTCTCTCAGTTATTAGAACGAACTGCCGCAGTATTCGATATTATATCCCGTTTTAGTATTAATTTTCGCATTTTTAATATATATATATATATATCTCAGACAATGAATCATGCTGTCGTCGCAGACAACAATACAGTAATGCTACAAGTATATTGGGGAAGTGTTCACAGAGAATGGCTCTGTGTTTTATTGATGCCGAGCTATGTCCATTATACGTAATACAACTGGACGGAGCCGATGCTGTACTGCCGGTTTCTTGTGGTTGAAAGCCGTCGAATTTTTTTATCGGCGAGACTGGGATTTCCGTCGCTTTGTACTCCGGTCCCCCTGGCGAACAGCCGGCGTCCTGACATTTCGTGGACACTGACACAAATGTACTCCGTCGCTCCTTAATTTGCCTCCCACCTAGCAAATCTGTTTTCAAGCGCCTCCGTTGTCTACGTGAGGCTGAGCGTTATGGTTAAATTAGATTACTCCTTTTTCTCACGTAGATAGTTTTAGGTGTATCTAGTCTAAAGGTAGAAAGATCGCATTGTCTAGTACTGACGTCATCTCTCTCCCCCCTCTCTCTCTCTGTCTAGTACTGACGTCATCTCTCTCCCTCTGTGTACCTACATCATCATCATCTCTCTCTCTCCCTCTCTGTCTCTGTCTGTCTAGTACTGACGTCATCTCTCTCCCTCTCTCCTCTCTCTCTGTCTGTCTAGTACTGACGTCATCTCTCTCCCTCTCTCTCTCTGTCTAGTACTGACGTCATCTCTCTCTCGGTGTGGACCTACATAAGCATCATCATCTATACTCTCCTCTCTCTCCTCCTCTCTGTCTGTCTAGTACTGACGGCATCTCTCTCTGTGTGTAACTACATCATCATCAGCTCCTCCTCTCCCTCTCTCTCTCTCTGTCTAGTACTGACGTCATCTCCTCCCTTTCTCTCGTCTCTGTCTGTCTAGTACTGACGTCATCTCTCTCCCTCTCTCTCTCTCTGTCTAGTACTGACGTCATCTCTCTCTCTGTGTGTACCTACATCATCATCATCATCATCTCTCTCTCTCCCGCTCCCTCGCTCTCTCTCGCTCTCGTCTAGTGCTGACGTCATCTCTCTCCGTGTATCTCATCTCATCATCTCTCTCTCCTCTCTCTCTCTCTGTCTAGTACTGACGTCATCTCTCTCTGTGTCCTCTCATCATCTCTCTCCTCCCTCTCTCTCTCTCATCTCTCTCTCGCTCTCTGTCTAGTACTCTCCATCTCTCCTCTCTCTCTCTCTCTCTGTCTAGTACTGACGTCATCTCTCTCCATGCTGTGTACCTACACAATCATCATCATCAGCTCTCTCGCGCCTCTCTCTCTCGCTCTGTCTAGTACTGCACGTCATCTCTCTCACTTCCTCTCTGTCTCTCTGTCTAGTACTGACGTCATCTCTCTCACACTGTGTACCTACATCATCATCATCATCTCTCTCCCGCTCTCTCTCTCTCTCTGTCAGTACTGACGTCATCTCTCTCCCTCTGTGTACCTACATCATCATCATCTCCTCTCTCTCCCCCCTCTCTCCTCTCTCTCTCTGTCTAGTACTGACGTCATCTCTCTCACTTCCTCTCTGTCGCTCTGTCTAGTACTGACGTCATCTCTCTCTCTGTGTACCTACATCACATCATCATCTCTCTCTCTCTCCTCTCCTCTCTCCCTCTCTCTCTGTGTCTCTAGTGTAGTACTGACGTCATCTCTCTCACTTCCTCTCTGTCTCTCTGTCTAGTACTGACGTCATCTCTCTCTCTGTGTGTACCTACATCATCATCTCTCTCTCCCCTCTCTCTCTCTCTCTCCTACTCTCTCTCTCTCTCACTCTCTCTCTCTCTCATCTCTCTCTCTCTCTGTCTCCTCTCTCTCTCTCCTCTCTCTCTCTCTCTCTGTATAGTACTGACGTCATCTCTCTCCCTCCCTCTCTCTCTCCTGTCTAGTACTGACGTCATCTCTCTCTCTGTGTACCTACATCATCATCATCATATCTCTCTCTCTCTCTCTGTACCTATCAGTCGATGAGTTGGCGCATGCGCGTGTGTCTCTGAGTATGCGATGTGGATAAATTTATCAATCCAAAGGTGTATGAATATCTCATGCAAAGAAACCTTTTACTACAGAACTGATTGGTCGCACGCAAAAGTTTGCATTAAGATTTGTCTTACTCCATCATTAAGTTATGAGAAACTAAGCAGGGATATTATACATTTGGTTTCAACCAAAACTCTGCTTTGTCTAGAACCTTCCTACGATCTCGAGGGGACACCAGAGTGCATGTATTACGCCTGGAATCATATATTTGTAATGAATAGTAATTATTCAAGGGAGAACGACTGGACTCTTTTCCTCCCATTCAAGCGTCGCCATCTTCAGGTCTTTTCAACTTTTCCCAAAGAATATTTGGAATAAGTTCGCATCCTTTCTGTTTTGAAGAAAAATGCTGTCTGTGTCGATGGTGCTTGTGTTTAATGCTTCTCGTCTTTCATGGTTTGCATCTCCAGGTTTTACTCTCCTTGTTATTTATACATCTGAAGTCGGTGGCTTCTATCCACAAGCAAAGAGAACGTAACGTGATCGAGAGTTCGAACACCGGTCGAGGCCCCAGCTCTGCTCGGTGCTACTTCCCTGGTAGACTTTTCGTTTTTCTTCACCGGCCGGTCACGTGAGTCTCTCCCCACCCCCCGCATTTAAAAGTACAAAGATCTGCTATTGCGGCTTTGGTTGCAAGTTCGCACCCGTTAAGGAAAACAACGGGAAAGCCATCCCAGTTATCCATTCCACCCGATCTGGTTCTCAGCCAGAGATCTTCCTATCGGAAGAATAATGGCAATGATGATTTAGATAACCCTGCATACTCTTCGCTACATAGGAAGTGACGTCATTTAGTTAACAGGATTATTTTCTTGTTGTTTTGAAGGAAAGAAGGTGGGATATTTTACAATAATTTCATTCGATACTTTGCCAGTTTAATATTGCTATATATATTCTATTAAATAATTTTGCCAAAAATTGCCAACGAAGGCAATTATATATAGTTCTTGTGTCACCGCTTGCTGTTTGGCCGTATCACTGAGAGAGTTGTGATTTAAGTCAACTGAAATGAACCCCAAGCATTACTCAGCTGATATTATCATAACTTTATAGCATCACGCGCAGTACCACGCAGTCCTTTCACAGTTCCTTAGAACAAACGTTAAAACAGTAATTCACAGCCCCACCCCTGCATTGACCTTTGTTATGCAAATTACTTTCACTTTTATTTTTGCTGCTCTGCCATATTTCTTGTTGGATGAGTGCTGAAGTGTTTTCGCAGTTCAGGGTCATCTCTTTGCAACAGTTCATGTTTATAATCGTATATATCCCCCCCTGACATTTAGTAACTCTCCTTAATTAGTGCCTGCGTGTCCCTCTCTCTCTTGCAGTAAAGAAACAAAATCCCGAATGCTTTCTTTCATGTTTAAATTCAATATTGGACGAAGCAGCGATCTGACGTTTAGCCAGCTCACCTGTCGTCGGAGTAAATATCGAATATAAACAATTAAACAAACAAAACGTTTGACTCACACATCGGTGTTTACATTAAGTAATTAACTATATAAATAAAAAGAAAGGCATCCATTAGTCTCCTAGCGGAGAAACAAGAGTTGGATGGATGAATGGATACAGAGCCAAAACATAATCTCTTCAGGCGCTATACTTACATATATAAGAGAACAAAAACAACACCTTTTGAGAGCCAAGGATCCTGATTAAACAGCAAATCCGATCAATCAGAGAAGCCAAGAGAAAGGATAAATATTTGCGTAACTTATCTGCGTCACTAAACAGCCTTCTCGTTCTTATTATCTAAAAATGGGCTTTGATGAATTCTAAAAGCTTCTGCCATTGGATCTCCAGCGCAAACACTAGAACCTGAGCATATCTAGCATCTGAAATGTTGAAAACGCCTTTTGCATAATATATATAAACTTGTCGATGCTTTAGAATAAACGATGAAAATTATAGTAAACACATTTGCTTTGTGCGCAAATGGTCGCCATCGATCTATCGTAAATTCCAACCAGCTCTCACTCCGATTAGCTAGTGATGGAGGCAGAGACAAATTAATAAGAAGAAAAACAAAATAAAACAAGTTTATTAGGCAATTATATAAGCAAATATTTTTGTAACTTTTAAACATTAGCTACATAAAATATTTTTGGAAGGATTAATGATGAATTAAGTCCAAAATTTAGGGTACATACTAATTTTTACTTGTTTAGCGGCAATTTTATAAAGCATTGGCGATTATATGAGAAAAATCTATGAAACCTTATCTATGCAAATTGCCATCACGTAAATAAGGCAGCAGTATGCAGAGTAGACCGACTGCTTTGCTTATCTATCTGTAATTATTTTACGGCGCAACTCAGTTCAGACTTATTGATGGTGAGAAGGAAAGTGAAGCTGATGCGCTGCGTTCGATAAGATGTACCGACGCGTCTAAAAATTATTCATATTAAAAAAACAGAAAAAAATTACCATCTCTAGATTAATTAATATGGAATATGATAATATTCCGACTTCAACACTCAGACTGGGGAAGGTACGGTTTAAACGTAAGATGCACGTACGGGAAACGTTAAAGAGTAAGTCTGGCTGTTCTGACGGGCTAGCTAACGCTTGCCTATCTGATGCCGGACATTTCCTTGGCGGACATGTCCTTAAGCACTCCGCCTAGACGCTCGGTTCGCCACACCTAATTACGGCCGTTCAGGTGCAGCCGGACAAACTGCCGCCACACGGCTACCAGGAGACCTGTTCGCCGTCTCTAGACATCGCCAAGCGTTCTAGCGATAAAAATATATAATTAATTAATTATTAGTTAATTAATTAACACACAAAAAAAGACAAAAGGGAAGGCAGACGGATGAATTTAAGTTGATGGGTTAATTTTTTTTTTCCCCACTCAAAGACTTTTTTATAGAAGTATCCCGTTTATATAAAAAACTAAGTAAACCGAATTACTAGTTTAGGACAAATGCCATCCGCAGAAGCCAAGCGCGCGAGACGATTGTAGTGGGCAGGAAGTGGTTCTCGCTGCAGGACGCCCCCTTACGTCAAACCTGATTACGAATAACTAGGCCGCATGAAACCAAGGGGAACGTTTTCTTTGAAAATGTTTCGACATAATCTAATTAACCTGATCGCTGAAAACAACATGGATTGTCTTGCAGATGGTTTAGACCATTCACTTATATTTACTTTTAAAAATGCTTTTAGGCCAATTTACATTATTACCAGTATTTTAGTTATTTGTTTAGCAGTTCCCCTTTTTCTTTTAATTAATTCCCGTGACGATAGGCGTTTCAATTTATTAATGGAAATTGCATTAAGCCGTTTGAAAGTAGACAGCAAACAGAAGCCGCGTACTTTCTAGGGTACAGCAGAAGTACAGCTGTCAACCTGGTGTTTAACCATGTGCATACATGCTTCTTGAAACAGAGAGAGAGAGAGAGAGAGAGAGAATGATGATGAATGTAGGTACACACACAGAGAGAGAGAGAGATGACGTCATTACAGAGAGAGAGAGATGGAGAGAGATGATGATGATGTAGGTACAGATAGAGAGAGAGAGAGAGAGAGAGAGAGAGAGAGAGAGAGAGAGAGAGAGAGAGAGAGAGAGAGAGATGATGATGTAGGTACATACACACACAGAGAGAGAGATGACGTCATTACAGAGAGAGAGATGGAGAGAGATGATGATGATGTAGGTACAGATAGAGAGAGAGAGAGAAGAGATGATGAGGTAGGTACACACAGAGAGAGAGAGATGGAGAGAGATGATGATGATGTAGGTACACAAGAGAGAGAGAGAGAGAGAGAGAGAGAGAGAGAGAGAGAGAGAGAGAGAGAGGAAGGCGAGAGAGAGCGAAGAGAGAGAAAAACTAATTATTTCCGGAAAGCTGGCTAGTCGTGAGACAGGGATACGCCTTCAGTTATCTTTCTCAAGACAGCAGGAGACGACAGTAAGAACTAACACGTACCTTTCTGACTAGGGTATGGAGGGAACAAACGAGAAAAAATTGTAAACAAAACGTTACGCTTTAAAAAAAAAAAATGTAGCCGAAATTAGCCAAAGTGAACACGAAAGGCGGAACTCAAACCCAAGCCGTGTATGCGACCAGTTATCACATAGAATCCAAGTACTGCTGTCGTTCTGGACGAAAATGTAACCGATTATGACTGTTTACAGGTACATATGTCTGATTGATTAAGTAATTTTCGCAGACCGTTTTTACCCGGTTGTTGGTGATGGATACAGCAGCACGGGCCCAGGTAAACCAGCGGGACTGGAGGTGGTTAGGGTGTCGGAGTTTGTACATGACAAGCGTGCTGAGAGAAGGAACAAAACGTTATTGCTTTCGTCTCTGGTTGCTGATGCTAGGTCTACCAAGCATTGACGTTGGTTGACAAGCAACTATAAACAATATAAATTAAGTCCGTATCTGTAAGGGCATGTAGATGTCTCACTAGCACGCTCCATGATGATTTTATTAGAACCAGACGTCAAATATCGATTTTGTCTTTAGTCAGCAAATGAAGAAACTGTGGCTGAATTTAAATGTCAGTGCGCGTTCACAATAAGCATTGGCGAGCAAACTCATTTATCACTACCTGCCGGATTTCATTTCGGATAATTTTATTTCTATCGTAACAGAATTAATAAAACAGAACCAGGGAGGGGTCTCAGATTCTGCCTGGTCTAGTTCACAGGCTTTAGAGTAGATCGAAGAAATGTGCTTAAAAAGAAATTTGAAATTTCAGCGCATGCTTCATGATAAATATTTCGAGCCATCGACATGACGAATACTGGAATTTTAAACGAGCTGATGATGATAAACGTCTTTGCAGTTTCCCAGCCATGAAAAGATTTGAAAGCTGCGGTATGGTAAAGCTTTTGAAAATAAGACCAGCTTTCATACGGACTAAATGTCGGCGATACCAAGTAAAAAGAGTTCGAAATCTATATTGATAAATAGTGGAACGAGACACAGGAAACAATCTAAATTAATGCTTACATATAAATACGTAAAAAAAAAACGATTATCAATTACCTAATCTATCTCCAGTAATAAATACTATTTTTTTTTGATAATCTGCAATCGTGGAGTCAGCCTAACGTGTAATCAGTGGTTAGAGACAGAAGAATGTACCATTTCATTTTGCCAGTCTTTCAGCCATCTTTTTGAAAACGTGAGTAGTATGTCGTGCACCTTTCGGTCTTCTTTTTTCCGGACTTTCCAAAGTGTGACGTCACCGCTACCACGATTATAAAGTTATTTTCGGAAATCGTCGCCTGTCAAGTTTTTCAATTTTGATAATTTTTTTTTTAAAAATTATGTCTTGAAAGGAATGTTCAATCCCTAAACTAGCGTGTATGTAATGGCATCGTTTTTTCTTTGATGATACTTACGTATAGATAGACTACAGTGGTAGTATCAGTATCTCAACTGAAAATTCTTGCTATTTTTCATAGAAATTCTATCTCTTGATATCGAAAAACGAAAAGATTAAAATAGTCCCTGACGCAAAGCAATCATTTTTTAGAAACTTAAAAAATGCTCGCTGTAAAACATTTAACGGCTAAACCTAAAGATAATGTCATTATATAATTCCTGAAACACCACTTTAGAAACTAATAGAAAGAGTAATGGTAAAATAGAGGCAAAATCTCCAAATATGTTTCAATATACTCAGGTGCCGTTTGGCCTGTTTGGATGCAGGTGGTTTCATGGCTTATATAATCTATTCCCACTGTAACCGGGAAGTCATTAATAGAATATCTGTTACCGAAACCAAACTATTGTCCAGAGTTTATTTGTTCTTTTAATTCGAGAAGATTCTTCGTGTGTGTTTTTTAATCACAGGTTTTCTGTTTAAGTTTTTTTACTTCAGGTTTCGTTTCCATACTTTAATGAGAATCATAATAACGATAATAAATAAATAATAAAGAAGGCAATTAAACATTTTTTAGCAGTATCCCACTCAATATCCCCCCCCCTCCCGCATTAAGTAGGCGTAAATCTACAAACCGGTACCCTTTCAATCCCTTCACGTGACATTTAAAATTCATATTTATCAGGTTTAACTCGAATTTATCAAGCAGCATTAGAAAATTCTAGGGTGAGCAGTCGCCTCCTCCGTCCTCGTCACTCGTTTTAGAGACTGCTGAGCGAAATGTAGGCCTTATCACGGTTATCGCGATACAAACTAAGAAATGATTTGTGACATCGCGAATCGTTGATGGAAAAGGTGCTGCCATCTCGTCGCACGTGTTACTGCCGTGGTTTTAATTAATTCTCCATAAGCCATTCGCAACGTGACTTAGGCCCGTGAAAATTGGTAAAATGTTAACCGGCTTACGTGAATATCGAGTACTCAGCTGCAGCTATTTGTTGGGTAGATATTTTAACAACCACACGATGCAAAAGGTCATTGGTTAAGAGTAAGATGATCGAAAACGGACTTTGCAATGTTTCATACCATAATTTTACGTCTGAAACGACGTTCATTTTCGTTATCCGTCTGAAATAATACTCATTTTTCCGGCCAGTGAAGATAAATCCTTTTGTTGTACAAAATTAACTGCGAAAGAAGAATTTAATTTCGTTAAAAAAAAAAAGAATTAAAAAAAACGCTGTGGAGACGAGAGAGGAAATTGGCTCTCATCAGCTGGCGTCCTGTTCATTAGCCGTTCCAGTATTTAAGTAGCCCACGCGGATCCCTGGCGTGAGATGCTGGTTCCTTTCGCACGCGCCATCTATCAGATGCGTGAACTCTCTGCCCCGCAATCAGAGAAGCTAAACACGCCCTACTCTGTCCCCGGAGCCTCGCGTATCGACCAGGAGCGAGAACCGCTTCGATCTGTTTCCTCTACCTCTCACTGGCATTCTATTCACAACTTTTAGCACGTGGTAATTATGTCTGTTTCCCGGTGTCTACAATTAGCCCTTTAATCACCGGTCAGGTAGATGGTGGAACGTCTCCCCGCCCGTAAGTCCCGGGCTGCATCCGCGTCAGAAATGCCCGTCTTTCTCGGCTCGCCGCATCCTCTAACACGCCGACTGACCGGGCCCCGCGGTCCGTCACTTCCCGTCTGTTAACCGACGGTACATCTGAAGATTGGTGTTTCTGCTGTGTCTCTTTAGATGTACCGAAGTAGCTGTCTGGCAAAATAAGACTAAATAAACCTTTAACAGGTTCCTGAAGACTGCATGCAAGTTAACTGCTTGCAACAGCGACTGCGATACAAGAAGTTATCATGTCTTATACAAAGGTCCCGGGGGAAAGGAAATAATAGCGAAACATTATGTTTTATACAAGGGTCACAGGAAAGAGAAATAACGAGGCAATCATCTCATATACAAGGGTCACAGGAAAGAGAAATAACGAGGCATTCATCTCATATACAAGGGTCACAGGAAAGAGAAATAACGAAGCAATCATCTCATATACAAGGGTCACAGGAAAGGGAAATAACGAAGCAATCATCTCATATACAAGGGTCACAGGAAAGGGAAATAACGAAGCAATCATCTTATATACAAGGGTCACAGGAAAGAGAAATAACGAAGCAATCATCTCATATACAAGGGTCACAGGAAAGGGAAATAACGAAGCAATCATCTCATATACAAGGGTCACAGGAAAGAGAAATAACGAGGCAATCATCTCATATACAAAGGTCACAGGAAAGAGAAATAACGAGGCAATCATCTCATATACAAGGGTCACAGGAAAGGGAAATAACGAAGCAATCATCTCATATACAAGGGTCACAGGAAAGGGAAATAACGAAGCAATCATCTCATATACAAGGGTCACAGGAAAGGGAAATAACGAAGCAATCATCTCATATACAAGGGTCACAGGAAAGAGAAATAACGAGGCAATCATCTCATATACAAAGGTCACAGGAAAGAGAAATAACGAGGCAATCATCTCATATACAAGGGTCACAGGAAAGGGAAATAACGAAGCAATCATCTCATATACAAGGGTCACAGGAAAGAGAAATAACGAGGCAATCATCTCATATACAAAGGTCACAGGAAAGAGAAATAACGAGGCAATCATCTCATATACAAGGGTCACAGGAAAGAGAAATAACGAAGCAATCATCTCATATACAAGGGTCACAGGAAAGAGAAATAACGAAGCAATCATCTCATATACAAGGGTCCCGAAAATGAGAAACGATTATCAACACAAATATTGAGTAGAAAATGTACCACTGATTTTATCTACAATTTTCACCATAAATTTATTTCTGTTATTTACAATCACTGCTACAAATATTTCCTATGGGCTTTGTCCATTTTCACCTCTAGTTTTAGTATAGAAAGCCAAGAATAATTTATTATTGTCCACTCATAGGATCCTTTAAATACTTTGGAAACGTTTTCCATCCGCTCTTAACTGCCACTACTTCACCCGGTGTCCCTAGTACGACTATCATCTGAGCATATTCTAAGTATTTAAAACCTGAAAACTCTGCAGAGAATCTACTAATCGCTTTTAACCTGATTCCCGAGGCTTTCGTAAAGGTCTCCATACCTACGCATCGTCTGGATGTAGAAGCTTTTTATTACGGAACTAAAATTGCTTTAATTCGGACAGTGCGGTCAGTTACCCACACTATTCTTTTAGCTTTGCTAGCTGATCACACACTTTATTTCTCACATTCAGGATCTTGAAATTTTCATGGCACCTGCACTCTGTGCCGGGTCTCCTCAAACCAGAATATAAAATTAAATGCCAAAGGTATTTATTATGATTGGTATTATTCATATTATTAAAGGAAATAAGTAAAAATATTTCTTAATATGAAATATAAATTTTTTAAAAAATGTTTTTTTGTCGATTTCATCCGGAAGTTGATTCGACTTTTCATCTCACTGTGAGAGAAGTGCTTCATCTGAGTGTGCGACTGTTCAGATCATTGCCATTAAATATTAATTTAAAAAATAAAATTGATATACTTTGGTAAATCAATATATAAAATGAAAACCTCGGTCATTATGTGATAAAGGGAGGCTGCATCGAAGTTCACAAGAGAGAGCGAGAGAGATATGGATGACGAGAAAGATGAAGAGAGAGAGAGAGAGAGAGAGAGAGGAGAGAGAGAGAGGAGAGAGAGAGAGAGAGAGATGGATGAAGAGAATGATATGAGAGAGATGAAGAGAAGATGATGAGAGAGATGAAGAGAGAGAGAGAAGAGGAGAGATAGAGAGATAGAGAGAGAGAGAGAGAGAGAGAGAGAGAGAGAAGAGAGAGAGAGAGAGATGGATGTATGGAGATAGATAGACAGAGATGAAGAGAGAGAGATGGATGAAGAGAATGATGATGAGAGAGATGAAGAGAGAGATAGAGAGAGAGATGTATGGAGAGAATGATGCTGAAGAGATTAAGGAGAGAGAGAGAGAGAGAGAGATGGATGAAAAGAAAGATGAAGAGAGAGATGGATGATGAGAAGATGAAGAGAGAGAGAGAGAGAGAGATTGGATGAAACGAATAATTAAAGAGCGATGGATGATGAGAAAGATTTCCGCGCGAGCTAGAGCCGAGAGAGAGAGAGCTAGAGCGCTCGAGATCGCGATCTGCAGATGATGCTGATGAGATGAGCTTGAAGCGAGCTCGAGAGAGAGAGAGGGTACCGCTTTTTATACCCTTCTTTTAAATCTCAAAAAACTAATTGCAATATTAGCGAATCTGAAAATAAAACTGTGTTTTCGGACATATGATAAAACACTCAGCTGTTGCTGTATTTTTTTGTGAACGCTGGCAGCCAGACAGGGGAAGATGTGTAACATGTCCTAGATTACCCCAGGTCCGCGACCGTGTTAAAACACAAAGATGCGAAATTTGCCTCCGACACTTGTTGAAAGTCAGGCTGAACTTCGGCAGGTCCCGGTGAACGTCTAAACCGACGGCAGAGTGGAGAGAGACCACCGCGTCATCGGTCAAACCGGTCCAGGCGACGATTCCCTTCATTAAAAAAGTAGTATTTCACACATTTCGTAGTTAGTAGCCCCGGTAGCTATTCGTCCGTCTTACTCTTAACTTACCTAAATGGATTATGGTAATTACAATCTTTGTCACGTCTCGAAATTCACTGTTTCCAAACAGTGATCAATAAAATGTCCATGACACTGGGAGACAGTACTCCATCATCACGGACGCTCATTGCTCGTGTTTGTACCATAACGCACTGGAAAATATCGATTACACGATGTCCCATTGATTTTACTACCTTTTATCTTACATAAAAGGAATTTATAATATTTTTTTTTCCTTTTTCTAAAAAAAAATATAGTGTCACCCAGTCTCAAAGATAATATAAACTTTAATCATTTACTAGCGATGACCAGATGAAGTCCGGCTGAAAATAGTATCAACGCAACGTTATTCGGCCGGGATTCATTTGAACGTTCCTACTATCTAGAAATCTTTATATAGACGAAACTTTGGCTTTAATGTTTCTAATTCCGCAGAGTTTTTTCATTAAATACGTTTCCATTCCGCCATCTGAGTCTGTGAGCGTCGGGTCTCCGTCGTATTAATGGCAGGGAATTTACATTCTTCTGCTGGAACTTATTTACATATATCTTTGATGAAATCGTCGCATAAAGAGGAAATTGTGTTGGGCATTTTTCTAAACTTTAAGAGTTAAAAGAAAAATCTGTTTTATTTTGCTTAGGTTTTGGAAATAAGCGTAGTAGAATCAGGGGCTAAATGGAATAATAAAATACATGGGCACAAATTATTTATTTAATATCTGTGTTATATATATATAATTACAAAATATTTACGGAACAACAGATTTTATCGGTTAATTCTCGATATTTTCTGGTGTAGTTTCCTCGACCGTGGAGACAATTTCTAGCGCATGAAGATACTGTCTAAAAATTCAAAACCAATTTAAGGTCGATCACAGTTGATAATTCTAGCAGATGATCGCTTTAGGGTCGGCGAAGCCGTACTTCAAGATCGACCAATATTGCCTTCGATTTCTCTGCGGCCACAGAGAGGTTTGATATCGGCCTCAGCCATACGCAGCAGGCTGCATGAGTGTGGGCTGTACGTCAGACATTTTCACGATCTATCTATCCCTTTGATTCGCTGCCATTTAACACAGGCGGTTTAATTAGTGTCACGGCTAAGTTGCTTGGCCACCCCATGACTGGAGCCATGTTCTCCTTACTGATGAGTCGGGATTTTGTCTTCATTGCGACTTACGGTGGATTCTATTCTTAGAGGCAGATGGTACATGCAACCTGCCTCCAAACACGACGGAAATGGATCATTACGGTGATGAAGGTATGATAGCATGGGCAGGGAATTCATTAGGTGGGCGTACACACCTGCATGTACCTAATGGATGTACTTTGACTGCAATGAGGTATAGGGCTGAGATTGTAGATTTTTATGTCAGACCATACGCAGGCCAAACTGGAGATAAGTTCATTTTAAAGAAGAATAACGTTCGCCTACATAGACTAAAGTTATAATCGATCATCATTTCCAAAGCCAAAAGCCAAATTGATTACCAACTAATAACACCAGACGTTGAAAAATAGTTTAGATGTTTAATTCTAAAATATGATGCCGTTATAACTCCGTGTAGAAAGTCGTCGCTGAATGCGATGGGTTTCTAGTCGTGAATAAAATCTTCTCAAATTCACACCATTTAGTTTTGTTTTTTTCTTGTCACAAAATTTATTATTAATTGTTGACACGAAGAAAGGGTATGGGAACCAAAAAGCCTGGTCATCAGTTAATGGAATAAAAAAAACTTCATTATTTATGGAAAAATGTGGGAAAAAACCCAGGATTTGAGCTCATTAAGCAAACCAAACAAATACGGGTGACCAGGACGATTTGATGAATGAAAGAAGAAAACGTTCGATGGCTTATCGACCCTATTATATTTTACTAACTTCTGCCTACATTTTAAATCGGTTCTTCGTTTACCTTTCGTTCCGGGACTTTAATTACCGTCCGGTACGAAGAAGAATTATCTCCACTTGTTATCACCTTTCGTCCAAGTTATTGTTCGTATTACCTTGGACGTAGTAGAGACTGAAATGTTTTGTGCTAACTACATTCTTTTTGTCCAGCCTGACTCGATCCTACTGCTGTTAGTCGGCGGGGAAAGTTTTGAAAACCCAAAAACTAATTGAGTAGTCTCCCCCTGTGTGCAAATTATTATTATTTTTTTTTTTATTGCAACTTAGTGACCGAGAGGTCGCGGGTTCGAAACCAGCTTAAGTTATATGAAAATTACAGAAATAGAAATATCGAAAAAAAACACAACAAACAAACAAACATTTATTCCAAAAAAAAAAAGAAAAGAAAAGGAAAGATGTTATTGTACACAAACCTTCAGAACCAAACCCTGATGACAGCGCTGGGGCACCGAAAATATATAAATACAAAGGGAGTGCTGATAATTCTGTTTTAACATGTACTGCGGGTAATTGGCGGTCTAATCGTTAAACTAGTAGAGTGCAATGGCTAGAAGTCTCCGTTTCGAATCCTTATCGGCGTCTGCTCGATTTGACTAACCCCACCCTCCATGACATTATGTCTTCTCGTGTTTTTTTCCTCAGCAGCCGGCGGCGTGGGTCTTCTCCCTCACTTCGAAACGAAGGTAACTTTTGGTCGGCTTGACCATCACTCGAGCTCCCTACCGTACCCAACTAGTTTGTTTAGTCAAAAAGGCTGACCCTTCTCACCTTCTGATTGCCGGAAGACGTCCTTAGACCTCGGCAACCAAGAAAGCTGCTCACCAACAAGAAGAGCGTGTATCGGTAATATTTATAATTCCGCTTCAGTCCCGGAAAGAAAATAAGTAAATGTATATAAAATATTTAATAAACACAATCGTATTAATATTACGAATACGCGCTTTTTTAATCCTGTTAAACGTTTTCTTAAAATCCCTTTGAATTTAATTCCATTTTTTTTAACCCAAGAAATATACACTGGCCCTTTACCTTATTTAGACCCATGTACTCTTTTAGAAATGGTCATTTTTTGTTCTTCAGATGCAAATTCCATTGACTAAATGATGTGAAAAGTTATTTCTGCGGCACTATATTTCATCTGACAAAGCTCCCTCATTCGCATTCATTCCGACAGATATTTTGGAAAGCTAATACTTTGCAACGCTTGAAAAAGTAATGAAATCGGGTGCGCGGGTGCGAGTGCCACGGTCACCAAAACAGTCCCAGTGGTAGGTAGGCGGCTCTGAGACATCCGCCCTGCAGCGACAGAAAAGTGAAGGAAGTGCCTGCTGCACCGGCGGACAGTGGCCGCAAACACGGGAAAAGGATCCAGCGAGATAGTAAAGTTCAGCCGTTATCAGACAACATACCGTCTGGCGAAGGAATCTCAATCAATTTCTATGTCTGTGAGATAAACTAAAAAGTCGAATTCGCCATCACAATTCTGTATCCACCGTCTTCCATATATATCGTACGATACCACTGACAGAATTGATAAATAACTCTTAGGACGCCTTCCACGACCTTCTGGATTCTATGCCGCATCATAGCATAGTTGTTGTTCAGACAAGGTCTAAATAAAGTCGCCAGCCAGTGTAAAATTTCCATTTTAATCATGGAACCTGACTTTAATCTTTTAAGCCATTTTTATTTTACTGTAAAACGATTCCCCGAAAAGGGGGCTAAAATAAACATTATAGTGGTTGATATTCTATCATTAAACGGTCACCTGTTTATATTTAAATTGATTTATTGCCTCTGAAAAGTGAAAGCAAAACTGAATTTTTTTTGTCTTAAAAGCTTACATACACTCACGACATCTGCACAAGATTTGATTAATGAGCAAACCATTTATCCAAGTGTCTCTTAGATTTTTATTTCATTGTCTTGTCTTTTTTTTTGTTTTGTTTTATTTGGTTAAATATTTGAGTTTGACAAATCATTTCTTTAAAAAAATGTACGAAACCTTTAGCACCACACTCTCTCACTCGCGAAGAGTGCATACCCTAGATATTCATTGACATTCCTCATTCTTCCAGACATCACCGCTTACTGGTCTTCGATTCATTATCAGCACAATCTAGAGTCATCCAACTCTTAACAGCATTTCCAGATGTTGGTTTTACTTCATTTTTGTAATAGTTTTACTCTTTCGTTTTGGCTGCTCGTTCTTTAAGAATAAAGGACAAATCAGCTTTAATGAAGTCGGGGATTGAGATTTAGCCAACAGCTAAGCGCACGTGCACTGGCAGCCGCAAACTGTGGACTCACCAATGAAATAAAGCCATCAGGAGCTCGTGACGGTAATTAATCTGCTGTCTTGAAAAAAAACTATTGAATTAATCATTTTCCGAAAACGCATTTTAATAATAATAAAGTTAATTAACCACTGATTTGATATTCACGCGAGCTCTTACTAGATATTCACCAGATAGTGAATTCTAAGGGAGATGTACCACGGACTTGAAAAATACAGGGTTTTAAAAACCGTCTTTACTGGAGGGAATACTAACACGAGACATAGGGGGCACCAAATCGTAAACAAATCCAGTGCTTAAACACCACGTAGTTTTCTTTTTCTTTTTCTCATATGACTTATTTAATTGATTTATACTTTCCTGATATGTGTTGAATTATTTTATTATTGAATACCATTACCATTTTCAGAACCCGGAAACAAACAGTAACTTTCCTTGTGGTTGTATAATATCTTCTCTTAATACGGAATGTGATTAACTCTTTAACACCGTTGCACACATAGCTAAGCAAATTGCAGTTTTTATTAGAAACTAGAATTTTTTGAAAATTTTCTTATAAAGAAAAAAAATATATAGTTGGAAGTTTTATCCACAAGTATACAGTTTTCCCTCACTGCTTCATCTGACCTTATTTAAGGTGTTTAATTAAATCCTAGGTTCTGCAGGTAAATTTTTGATTTACTTGCACCTTGACTACGTCTCAAAAGTTGAAAAGCCGTACACTGGTAACTTTCTTGATAACCAAGACAAATTACCCGTTGCCACTTTCCCTTCCAGCTCATTTATGTGAGGCGTCCTTAACCATTAAAGTCAAAACCGGGGCTCAAAAATCAAACGGTTAAATACAGACAATAACGTATTTCTTTAGCTTTATGATGATAGTCATTTGGAAGCTGGCTGAAACAGCATCGTCCCTATAGTATCCGCCGAGTTTCATTTAAACGTCTGCATTACATGCTTGGTCTGAAAATGTTTTATCTACAGTGTACAGCACTACACTAAGTCGCAAAAGTGCGTCTGTGAACGAGCAATGAAGTGTGCAAAGCTCTTTATTTAATCGGAGAAACTTGCCGGAATCAGAAGGCGATGCTAAATAGAAGTGAGAAAGTAAAATAGAAAGAAATTAAATGTCTGTAAGTGTCGAACTGAACGGAATGAGACCACTTTTGCGTGATCACTGATGTTAGTTCTTTTAGTGGGTATTTTCTGTACACGAAAAAGTGCTCATAGAAAAATTAAAATACGTTTGACGAATCGCATGTACTTACCAGTTTTAATGATGTTTCTACGTGTCATGTGTTTGAGAACAAAACTATACATTTCTCATTGCAAGTTTTCATGCCAAATGACGCCTGTATTTCGTCAAAGGGTCAATCCTTGTCGAAATCATACAATTTATATTCAGCCTTCAAACTTACTTTTACTTCCATCCAAACCTATTTATGCAGTACAGTGACCAATTATAAAGACCATAAATATAAGTTAGTTAAAGTTTTATATATATATATATATATATAATAATTTTAACGCAAGATTGTAAATTATTAGCATACATTTCGGGGGGGTATTAAATGGTGAATGAGCAGGCTAATGTAAAAGGAGGATTGTTGAATTGTCTCATGTCATTTTATTGTTCGCGTCGTCTTCTTAATTCTTTCCTTCTTGCCAAAAGAAAAAAAATATAGCGCCATTTTTAACGAACTCGATGTGTGTGTCATCGAAAAGGAAGGCAAGCGGGGAAAAAAGCTTGCAAAAGCAAAACTAAATACCGCTTTTAACACGAATCTCGCTGCCTAGAAGGAGAATTTCCACCAGAAGACGCCATAAATACATACGACGAACAGTCGACTAATAACCGGGCTGAAGCTCTAAAGATGATGAAAATTTATTTATATTAATTTCAAATATTTTTGCCATTTGCATGTCATATTGGCGGACCATATAATTCCATCACTCGAAATAATTCTGATTTTAGGTGTAATTATGCAAATTATGCAATGACTAATAGAACGTTGATTATGCTCATTTTCTCATCATTTATGTATTTTTTTGAAAAAAAAAAGTAACAGTTTTAGTCAAAATAATATTTCGAAATTTAAGTTTGTAAAGTTTACCGCTTTGTACTCTATAAATGGATGTCCACAAGAACTGAATACATTAACCCCTTACGATGCTGAGAGCGGATATGTCCGCTTTGACATTTATAACCATTTGATACTGGAAGCAGATTTACTCAACAGCTTCAAAAAATCTTTCGCTCTGTTGCGATAGGCGGGATCACTCTCAAGTCTTCGAAATCCCCTCAACTCCTCCGATCAAATTCTTAATTTCATTTTCTGGTGGATAATTGAAACTCTCCAACCCGAAATTTAATTAAGCACCGAAAGGGTTAAGGATGCGAATAATTGACTTTGTTATGTTGAAATGGATTTCAGTGTAAAATCCATGAACAGCCGATAGATTTTTAAATCATAAAGTAGTGCAATAACTTGTTTTTATTTTAATGTAACTTCGATGCTAAAAATAATGTTTTAGAAGAGGAAAAAATTATAGCGGGGTATGCGTTTACCGATTTCGCCAAGACCGATTAATGGTCTCGATGCCAAACCAGTTGTTTCCCCTATTTATCGATCATATTTCTTTTTTTTTTCCTTTCCTAATTAGAAAAAACGAGATTCCTAGGGGTTCGCACCGTAGCAGACCAATATTAGCACTGGAATAAAGTTTTCTTTGCACAGAAGAACAGCAGGACTTGTAGACCACAAGCAATAAAGTCCACGCCAGACACTGGAACTAAGACAAAGACGATCAGGGCCGCAACATAAAAGACATCAACTGCGATAGCGAAAAAGGCAGCGTATTTCTATCGGCCGGGGTCGAGACCGTATTTATGTATAGCTTTATTGTTTCTTTAATTGCAGACAATTAAAGCACGATGAAGTCTCTAACTGTTATTGTGACAGTTTTGTTATCTGCTCTTTGATGTTTTATAAGAATATAACTGTTATTCTTACCACTTTAAAGTACTAAGGACATTCGGCTGAAATCACATGACCGTAATGGCATCCGCCTGGGTTTCATCTGAGCGCTCCTTTTTGGGGGGGTGCATTGGAGGGATACAGGGGGAGGAAGGACTTTTTATAAAACGGAGAACAAGAAGGGGACAGAGGAGAGGAGGAGAGCGAGCTCGCTAGAGAGAGACGAGAGCGAGGACGCTAAGTAGCGAGAGAGAGAGAGAGAAGAGAGAGCGAGAGACAGCGAGAGCGGAGCGAGCGCCGAGTAGCGCGCTAGAAGCGCGAGAGGAGAGAGAGCGCGAGCGAGGCAGAGGAGAGCGAGCGAAAGACCAGCGGGAGCGACGAGAGGCATGAGGAGGGAAGACAGATCGCGATCGCGGAAGAGCTCGCGTCGACAGACAGCGGGCGCGCGCGGGAAGCTCGGAGAGAAGAGAGCGAGAGAGGGAGGGCTAGAGGGAGAGGGAGAGCGAGGAAGTAGAGAGAGAGCGAAAGACAAGGAGGGCGCGAGCGAGAAGACGGGAGAGGAAGAAAGATAGAGCGGAGGAGGGACTAGATCGAAGCCAGATGGAGAGCGAGGCGAGGAAGAGGGATCGGAAGAAAGCGAGATCGAGAGAGGAGATCGAGAGAGCAGAGCGCTCGAGATCGCTCGCTCGCGAGAGCTCTCGCGATCTAGAGAGCTAGGAGCTCTGGCGGCATCGATTGCTCTCGAGCTGCAGCTCTCGCGATCGCCGAAATAGGGCTCAGAGCGCTGCATAGTGCTCTTAATAAATCTCTAGCGAGCGCGCTATTCAGCTCTCTCGCGATATCATCCATCTGGCGATCGCATGAAGACAGCTCTCTACCAATATCTCTCGCTCTCTCTCTCTCTCTCTTCCTCTCTCTCTCTCGATTTCTCTCTCTCTCTCTCTCTCGATCTCTCTCTCTCTCTCTCTCTCTCTCTCTCTCTCTCTCTCTCTCTTCTCTCTCTAGCTCTATGATAGGTATTCGTATAAAAAAACCGTGAGATCGGAAACTTGGCTGATCTTTACGAAAAAAAAAACTGTGACCTCTCGGTGGTCAAATGAATTCATTAGCAAGATTATTTGTTCGAAACGTTAATTAAAATACCTCAGGAGCATTTACATCCAACAAATAAAAAAATTTTTTAAAATGTAAAGAACCACAACAAGAACTTCTCTAATGCGGAAAATAATAATCAAAATTACCTTGATAAACTCAGGTGAGTCTATGGACAGGGCATCCTATCCGTAGTGGGGTGGCTGAAATATTCTGATCAGTTAATTCACAAATTCAGAAAAATGAGAAAAATTTTGTTTTTAAGGAAAGATTGATTGCAATGGAAATCGAATAATAAAAAAAGGATGAGGATGCAACTATAATTCAAGTAATCTGATGCCAGCCTGACTCTAAATCATGATTTATCGGCTGTTGATTAAGATAAAGCTGTTACAACGAATTGAAAGTCGACAAAGTGCAGCACGGCACCGGCAGAACTTAGCAGAGTGACGAGCGGATGGAGCGATTCTACAGCTAACGACGACGGCTACATCAGACTGTGCGTGAGGCCAAAGGAACAGGTCTCCGCGCTCTGACCGAGGAGAGGAGCGCGGGTTCGAAACCTCACACACTGCCTCCTTAAGAAAGCTGTTAGGTTTTTCTACAGGAAAACAGTGGTTTTCAAAACCCAGCGAGTAGTAACTCTTCACATCAGTCCTCACGGGGAAACATAGCTGGGAAACGTTTCCCAAAACCGGTATCGGAACATGCGATACAGTTTGGACAGGAGGAGCAAACACTAACCACGCGTGATGCATAAAACATTTTTCAGAATAAATCCATTCTACCGTCCGCGAAGTGCATTTTCCTTTACGCTCCGCCTTCTTCCTTAACTCCAAATGCCCAATTTAACAAGCGATTCTTGGAGCGTGAAGACCAGACAGCGAGTTACAACAGCTGAGAAAATTATTCCCACCCGGTGATGAGGGCGGCGAGAAGTCTGCAGTCTGGCCGTCTGGATCTTTGCAGCAGAGTTTCAAGACCTTGATTATAGGTCTTTTGCTCCTTGTATTGACAACACCTACTGCGCTTTAATGGAAGGATTAGCCAACGTGTCGAAGCAGCTGTGTTCAGCACTTGTTTTATACTGGGGCGATTACCTGCCGTTTGCCAAAGACGGTCAGTAAGAAAAATATCAATCAATTTGCAAATGTAAAAATAAATCATGTTTTTAAAAGAAATAAAGAGAGTAATATTTGTTTTTTTTGCTAACGAATTCGTAACTGTTTCCTGTTCCTCTTTTTGTATTTACCCTCTTTCTAAAGCGAGGAACCAGGGACGTAATCTTACCGATGCTGCATTTACTCTTGTTCATATACTTATCGTTTTATTGAAATGTTGACATTTATCGTGAAGTGTAAAAAAAACAAACCAAAAAAAAAACTAAAGTTTAAATTAATACAAATGAAAAAAAAAAAGAGATAATTAAAGGACTAATTATAACAAAGGTAATATTATTTTTCTTTCTATTGTTTTACCGTTTTCTTGGATTATTATAAGCATTGTTAAACTAAGTCGTATAATTATTAACGGAACATTAAATTGCACGGTATTGGCATACTGAACTGACATTTATTATTTGGTTTTAGTGCAATAACTGCTAATAACATATAATATAAACGTGCATAAAGATTAATTAATTATTACCTGAACTTTTGGAGACTGCTCTCTATTTCCGTTTTAGTTCTTTTGAACTGATGTCTAAAAATAATGACGTCACAACAGGTACAGCTCTCTTACAGTAAACACTTTGCCACACTCAAGGCGAGTCCTTGATAGGTGTTCTGCGGTGTCGATCATCTATGTTTGAGAAATTTCCTTTAAAATTGTGATGTCGGCAAATTACTTCAAGTATTTGTTTTATTTTGAGAATAAATTAATTCTTTTAATTGAGAGACTTGAGTGGAAAATCTTGTTTCATACTTTGGATATTTCCTAAAGTCTTTATGTTTTAACAAACGGTTTTGTATTATTAGTCAGATACATCAGTCGGTTCGATAGATTTTATCAGGTGATAACCGTCCCTAGCCCTCAGCCTGTCAGCGCACCTTCGGCGAGATTTCACGGTAGCAGGAAAGAAATTCAAATGACTGAAGATTAAAATCTCAATTTAAAATTAGCACTTAATGTTTATTAAAATGGCCAATAATCTGCTGTTTTTGCTATTTTATTTTCTAGTAACATATGAACATTTTTAGTCTCAAATTTTTCTCTACAATTTTATTTTCTGCTTTCATTATCTAATTTTCTTTGATGAAGTTAACAACACAGAGCAAAGCTTTTAAGTTGAATACCTTTGTTCTCATAATTGCTTTTACTCTTCGGAACTATCGGGATTTGCACCCATGACAAATAATTGAAGGGTGTTCAAAATGCAAAAGCAATAGAAGTCATTTTTTTATTGTTAAATTCCAGGAGGTGACACCGGCAACGCCATCTTAGAAAGATAAACCGTTGCCATGCCGGCAAATAATGCTTTATAGAAAACCCACCACGATGGATGCACACGAAAGCCCGCAGAAGCTCGGATGAGATGTTACAGACAGGAGAGAGGCGACAGGTTGTGTACAACATGCTGGTCAATCGAATTGCAGCAAAACTCCGGGGACTGCGCGTGGCTTCTCGGCCAGCCTCGTCGGTCTCCATTAAAGCGGAGTTTATCGCGAGTAATAGCATTTGGAGGAGCTCGGAGCTCGGCAAACATTTGATTTCTCCTCCTCCCCGCCACTCTTCCGGCGAAGGAAACAACACCGACGTGAAGGCTTTTAAACAGCCCGATTACATCTGAGGTTGTCCGACCCAGCTATGCTTTTTTAAGTGCACTATCGGACTTTGTGCGGTGATAAATTTCTGCTGTGACCGAAACTTCTGTATAGCGGTGAGAGTTTAGCGACAAAGATTTGTGAGGATACAGTAGGGAAGAATAAATTCTCTCTCTCTCTCTCTCTCTCTTCTCTCTCTCTCTCTCTCTCTCTCTCTCTCTCTCTCTCTCTCTCTCTCTGAAGTTTCAGGTGTTCCTTTCTGTGTTTTGATTTCTTTTGTACTATTTTAACGTTATATACTCGAATTTGTCTTATCATCACAATGACCACGTAATATACTTCGACTTCCACCCTATTTTACTACAATTCTGAGAACTTCTAACAACGATGTTATTCGAACAGAATAAAGAATGAAATATAACTTTTATATTTAAAAATTCCCCTTTATTCATTTCTTTCAACTTTATCTTGTTTATCCTTTTAGTTCCTTTATTTTATTTATTTTCTTCTCTTCACATTTATTTGCCATTTTTATTTTCTTTTTTTTTTGCTGTTCTCACAGTAAAATTTATTTTATTTACCGAGTCGTTAAAAATAAATTTATCTTTACATGTCGTCACTGATAAAAACGAGCTCTACACGATAGTTATAATAAAGGCGAACTTTTCATGTCATCACTGATAAGACGAGCTCTACATGATAGTTGTAATAAAGGCGAACTTTTCATGTCATCACTGATAAGACGAGCTCTACATGATAGTTGTAATAAAGGCGAACTTTTCATGTCATCACTGATAGACGAGCTACATGATAGTTGTAATAAAGGCGAACTTTTCATGTCATCACTGATAAGACGAGCTCTACATGATAGTTGTAATAAAGGCGAACTTTTCATGTCATCGCTGATAAAGACCAACTTTACTTTACATTTATTTCTAAAGACAGAATATACATGATATACACATGAACACATAATATTTACTCATAGTGTCGATTTATTTTCTTAGTATATCAAATAGAGAACTATAATTTAATCACTTTTACAAACATGACTTTATAATTGTTAGCAGATACATAATTTTAAATAGTTTTAGAAAAGATTATATTCCAAAAGAAACACACTTGAATTTATCCTTCTTTCTCTGATTTTTTATTTCCAGACAGAGGCAGTGTAAGATTTAGTCAGTTTGGCAACTGCTTCTGCCGAGAGCATAGACTAAGTCAACCATTATAAAATCACACAACATTTATATGAAAAGGATTTAATGATATATTTGACTATTTTACCAAATTTAAAACTAGGAGATATAGATTCTAGCTTCCTCTGATAAAGATTATCTTTATCGATCTTTCCTATATTCTCTGCACTGAATTCCAAGACAGTATTATTTCCAAACGCATTCCGCTCGTTAGATGACCTTTACAGATATAAATATTTATTTCTGCATCTTTGAATTTGATGTAAGAATGCAACTCTTACATCATATTACTAATAAGGTTTATTTTGTTTTACATCTTTTGACAACTACTGCCTTTCCTAAATAGAATAAGGGTTTTTTAAAATTAAATTCTACTTTTGTTTCATCCTCATTGTCACAAATCCTGCATACAGTTTCTCTGAGTTGTAAATATACCTACATTTATCCAAATATTGATAGATTTTATGTACATATATATACACAAATGTTGTCCACCGAATTTGCAATTCTTTAACCATGTTACCCGCATTGTTACAAATTCTCTAAAAGCATAACTCATATTGTAATAAATTTAAATACATATTGCATTCAGACTGTCACAGTACATATAAGCATAGCTGTGGTAAACTGTAGTACAACTACAGAGTAAAACGAATGAGTAAATAAATTAAATGTATATCAGGATTTTCTTTTGAGAAACTCCAAATCTTCGAGTCTAATTGTCTTAGTGCATCCAGGATCGTAAATAAGGAAATACGACCAGTATCATTTTAACATGGGTCGGAAGGATTAATGCGTGTCCAGAGATCAAATCTCAAATAATAATCTTTATAGTGTATTTAGTGTATCAAGTTGTTTCTTTCGTAGGTGTTGTAAAATGATCATAGATTCTGATTGTTTTTTTTATCTCTGAAGTTAGGTACTACTTTATAATATTAAGTGATGTTGTTTAATTTTTAATTATCTATTTTGTATTTTAAGTGAAAGTAATTCTAAAAAATTGCTTTTTTTAAAAAAAAAAAAAATTGTGTAGATTGAATTAAATTATTTTTATCTGTATATTTCTTTTGTAAGTTAGCCACGTGGAACGAATGTATAAATCTAAACAGCGCTGACAAAAAGCACTAACCAAACAATAAATAAGTAAATAAATAATAGAAAACATCTTTTCTACTCCAGCTCCGTAATAAAAAAACCAAACAAAATCCCTAATTTCCAAACACTGAAAGGAAAAAAGAAAAGTTTTTCAATACAAATTTGATTAAAAGCGAAACCCAAAATAAAACTAAAAAAAAAAAATTTACTTTTCTTCAAAGTGTAACTGAAGCTTTTGATATTGAAACAAATTTCTTGGCCAAGAATCTAAATGAGATCAATCTAATCAGTTTTTGTTATGACTCAATTTGGTTAAAATATTAAATTATATTAGAATTACCTTTGCAACTTACTGAAAAATAATACCAAATTTCTCTGCATATTTCACACGCGCACAACAAGTAATTTAGTTGGTCTTCTTTGTATTTGCCTTCTGTGATCTACTTCCCAAGTGAATAAAAAATAATTTAAGTTCAAAGACATTCCGTGTTCAGTTGCTTTCCCTTTTCGCTTGTTATTTTTTTTAAAGCCGAGATTGCACCAGTCCTGTTATTATTAATAACCTTATTAATATCATTTTAAATGTTACCCACGGAAAAGCAACATCTGCTGTAAAAAAGACATTTAGAAATAAATATGGGAATAACCACAGAAGATATGTAACAAACAAACAAAAATATTTTAGAACATTTTTTTTAAGGTGATTCATCAGTTATCTCGACTTTTAAATGCCAACCTCTGTCTTTCAAATGCTTTTCTTCTACGAACAGAGAAGAAAATTATGCCTTTGTTCTGCAGGAATCAAAACACCTTTCCATATATATTAGTTACGTCTAAGCATCAAATAGTGAATAGCGCAAAAATTTCGAACCCAGACGTAGAGTAAAGCAAAGATGGGGCATCTAGGATTGGTTACCTGGTCTTTTGGTTTTTTTATGTTAGTGGTTAGAGATTAATTATAGCCGGGAATCATCTCTCGCCTTACTGACCATCACCTTTCTAAGGTAATGGTAGTTTCAGTTTGGATTAAGCCACAGATTTCTTTGATGCTATCATTGGCTGACAGAGTCCGCTCAGCGAAGTACTCTTTGTGGACATTGTTTCTCCTTTGCTTTACTCTGAAGCGTCGTCATGGTTGCCCCCCCTTTTTCCAAAAGTCAGTTTTAATGCAAAAAATAAATTAAATTAAAATGTAATAATGAACCAAGTTATTAAAAAAAGTAAAACGTATATGTATCAGTAACATGACGCAAAGTCTATCCTTATACCATGTAAAGATGGACCTTACTCATAGTTACTAAGAACTCTGACTCCCTCTAACACCAGAACATAATGGCACTTATTTTGTCGACTATAAGATATTCAGCCGAGAAAAAAATGTACATAATTATGATACTTAATTTTAAAAAAATTTTTTTCATTAAAAAATTATGACATTTCTGACTTTTTGTGCGATCAAGTCAAAGGGTCAGAATGTTTTTAAAACGTATTTGGCAAAAGGTGGGCGTCTTATTTATTAAAATGCTTCCACCTATCTGGCTTGTCATATTATCTCAAGCAAATATTGGACAATTACTGCTGTAATACATTTGCTAATGCATAATCAAAGACATTACTAATTGGACTTCTGATGAAATACAGTCTCACAGGTATAAAATAATCAAAATTTATGTTCTCTTTGTTAGAACACATTTTAAAAATCTTTAATAACGTTATCGCGAAACGTCTATAAGTTTAAACAGATACCTGCAGCGCCTCTAGTCATTATTAGCAGAGATTATAATGTCACTAATCGGTGAACAATTTCCAAGATATCTGTATATTTTGCATGACATAGGATTCCAGCCCGAGGCACATATTTCAAAAGTAATCTAAATGAAGGATTACAGAAAGAAACTAGAACGGCTTGAAATGTATTGTTTAGATATATAGAACAATTGAGCATATCTATAGTTTTTATCGCTCTATCAATAGAAAAACAAAAAGTAGTCCGTGCTTTATATTTAATGACTGATATAAAAACACAATACCATCTTTAAGTAGCATCATATAACATTAAATATATAAGGCGATGGCAAATGTCGTGTAAATATGTCTTTACTTTATTATGCCAGTTATTATAGATAGAATTAAGATGAATTTTCATCGAATAAAGAAGTTTAAACTGATATGAAAATATTTGTTTAGATCATTCAACAAATTTACCCAGTTGCTCTACATGTTTACCTACTATCCGTATATTAAATTCAAATTCACAGTTTGGGAAATAACTGTGTCGAATTTTAAATGGTCTGTAACGAATTCGTCACGCGATGCCTACTGAGGAGGTCGGCTGTTTCTAACAGCATTTGGTTTTAGGAACACTTAACACCTGTAAATTACTCTTTGTGCATAAAGTGACACTACTTTTGTCAGTGTAAACATAACAGGAAGAAGCTAGATCAATATATATCAACCAAAAATGAAACTCAGCAGTAACAGTTCATCTAAGCTTTGGTTGTGCTGTCCGTGGTCTCAGAAAGACTTACTTTTGACACATTTTGATTGCGCATGCGCGCGAAGTTGGTTTTGTAAAATAAATAAAGTTTGATATCATAATTTGTCCATATGGCAGGTGCGTAAATTTAGAGTGATGCATGTCTAAAATTTGTCATTGTGTAGAAATTTAGTACCGTGATGCCACACGGAAGCCCAATGTTAGCAGATAATTGGAATGGGAAATGCCTGACTTCCCTTTAAAGACAGAGAGACAGTGTCAGCAGTTTTCTTGCTAAGCACTTAACTTACAACACCGTTGTTGTTCTCTGTAAATTCACTCCAAGAGGAGACATTCATGAAATCCTTCGCAATCCTTTCATCAGCACTACTGACCAAAAGAATTTCTTGGGAACCAAAAGAGAATAACTACTATAACACTGTTTCAAAGACTGAATTACTGTGGTTACTAAGCTCGTCTGTTTGTTGAGCATCTAAGACTTTTAGATAAGCGTAAATTAGTAAAAAAATTAACTGGCACATTCTGTGAGTCCGGTAGAATTTGAAGGTAGTGAGGGGGGTAGGCTGGTCTGGTGAATATCGATTTCTCCTGCTTTAGATCACTGGTTGAAAGATAGTTTTGTGACGCAGCGATAAAAATGCTGATAGTTAGAGAAGCATTGCTAGAACGTTTGTTTTCGGTGGTAGTTTTGCCATGGTGTGATGGACGTGCATCTCATGATTGTTAGCCTGATTTACTTACAGCGCCTGAAAACCTAATCGCCAATAGATACGGTGTAAACATTCATTAGCTTGTCGTTTGTTTTCTTTTCAATTTAACGTCGACACGCTTGCTACTACACTAATATTTATGGACACAACGGTGAGAGCTTATCGTGCGGTTGGAGGGAGGGTGCAGTATTTCCAAGTTAATATGATCAAGTCTCTTCTAAGACCGGTTATAAACCTAGATTTTAACTCGATGGAGTCGTCTTTGAGAAGAAGTCAGGTGTGGTGCCTAAAAGAGAAATCCTTTTGTTGGAAATATTGTTTAACTGGCCAAAGCGGAGCGTAACCGTCGGGGTCAAACCACAGATGTGCACTGGCTAGTTTTTCACGAAACGAAAGCGGAGAGGCAAGAAAATCACCTGCACCGGAGAAGATTAGACGCGATTAAACATAAAGCATCGCCAGCGAGCTTCAAAGAGATCGTGACCATTTTATTGAAAAGTACTGGCGATTCGTTTAATACCATGCGCGCTTTACGACCATACTTCCGGGTGGCCAGTTTGCTATTTTTCAAGTGATATACAAAACGGAAAATGGAAAAGAAAAGAAATAAAACCGTCGTCGTTAAATCTGCTATTCCCGCGAAAATAGAGGTGTCTTGTTAGGGTTCAATCGGCTTTTGGTTCAGAAAAAGTATTCTCCGATATACATCGGTTTTGTAGAATATTTGTCTATGAAAAAAATCTGACGACGCTTAGCTGATATCAATATGAACGTTTTATAACAATATCACATTTGTATGCCAAGTATCTTTCATGTACGAATAGCGTGCAGTTTATCAAATTAAAACCAAGTGATATTTCGTCATAAAACTGGGAACGTAACATTTATTAAGTAAGATCACTCACCTAACCTCGATGTTGTATGAATTAACTAAATAGATTATCATTTGTTATATACGTTGCTAGCGCCACACGTAATTTCTTTCATTTCTCGACCGCTTACTTTTCAGGATATCGCAAAGTGTTACACAAAGGGGTAGACAAAGACAATGGCGCACTATTTTATATTTTAGTTTTAATCGATTCTCGGAATTAAAAAAAAAAAAAAACGGTCTGCATTGCTGGAAATGACACCCGGTGACCTGGAGCCGCCACTAAAAATGGTCGGATTCGCGTAGTTTGTAGACAAAATAATGAAAATTCGTTGTTCGTGATGCAAGAAAGCAGTTTTAGCATAAGGAAAGCGATAAGTTTCAATAAGTGAACATGTGAACTAAAGATTATTGTTTAAAGGAATATTACATAACCGATAAACAAGGAATAGAAACAAACAAATTCTTAAACATTTCTTTGTTCACGGTATAATTACACTTAACACAAACACACACGACAAAATCAGAAGCATTTCAGATGGCGCAATAATTTTGGCGACCTACTGTAGTGCGATCAACTGATTTCTGATCGACATGTCACTCACTGACTTCCTCGGCAAACCCGTCTATAAGCACGTTTAACCAAAGCCATGTGATTTGGAAAAAATGCCACTAGACAAAAAGCTGTCTTTATTTAATATGTGAGGAGTACTGAAGTTTCATATTATTTCTCCATAAAGCTCTTGGACAAGTTTTTATAAAATCGAGATTAACTAGAGATCACTTTTGGTGCCAGGATTCTCTCTATTCATTTTTAACATTCAATCCGGGTTACATTCTAAACATATTATTTCCAGACATTCCAAGAAACAAGACACAACCAGAGTAGACTTTAGAGAATTCAATCAGTCGTATTCTTAAGTATTCGAAAATGTAGAGTACATTTTTTTTGTTGTTGACTTTTTTATGAGGCAATTTCTAAACCACTTCGCCTTATACAAAACACAATCAATGCACCATTTTTTTATAATGAAATTAAGATGATGAATATCCAATCCTAGATAAAGAACAGAAACAAAAGTACCGATGTCAAACGAAGTAGTACATTCTACCTCAAGCAAATATGTCAAAGAGCCAACGTTAATTAACTTTTTTTGTGAATCTATTTATTTCATAAAAAAAAATTAAAAAGCTTATCTCAATAGGTAATTACGTGTGTATTTACGTCGATAAAAAATAACAACGTTAACAGAGACTTTATTATAGAAAATTCCAGTAAAAGGCAAAAAATTAGTAGTTGAAATAAATAGATAAATAAAAGAAATGATGTAATTTGGGTAATTGTAATTGGTTTTGATTATCTGAAGGACATTCGGTTGGAAAGATTAGTATGGATAAGACCCTGGAGGAGTTATTCTAACTTCGTTGTCTAAATAAGTTCTTTTTTTTTTACATTGGGTGCCTAACATCGATTATTTCTTTCAGGTGGATTTGGCAATTTTATCATCTTATCGTTTTAATGGAAGCTTTAGATAATACAGTATTCCTGCAGTGAAAAAATATAGTTGTTTTCATTTGACAAATTTTCTACATTCTTGGAGACGTTAGAATATGCAGATTGTATAAAGCGCACATAATTTACACAATCATAATTTAAAATTTCACGATATTATAATTTTTACCTCAGGTTTACTGTAAACTCATAATTTTGCAGAAAAATTGAAACGCACTAATGATAATTGATGTGACCATATGTTAGAAAAATCGACACAATTGTAACACTTTGTGAAAGCGAGACATAAGAACAATGCTAAGCAAATAAGTAATTTTAATACATTGATATTTATTTTATATTTCAATTTTACTAACTCCTCGTAACCTTCAATCCTCCTTTTTTTTGAAAAAAAAAATCAACATAGTTTTATTTTATTTAGTTCACTAAGAAAAATAACATGCAATTTTCTATCTACATTATGTAGGTTTAATTGATTATGTGGCTTTTAAATTATTAATTTAATAAGCAGCTTATAATAAGCCTTTAAAACTTTGATATGTTTGTAAATTTTTTAAAAACTGCCAACCAGACCACATTATTTTATAATGTGAAAAATTAGTTGGTGGCAAACCAAAATTATCAAATAATAAATATTTTAATTAACTTTATGTCAACGAGTTTAGTATCTACTAAGATTTCTAACTAAATAGAAATTTAAAAACACATTCTATATCATTAGTGTTTTAGGAAGAGTATCTCCTGAAAAATCTTCTTTAAAATGTTTTAACTTTTGTCTTATTTTTTATATCAAAGTATTTTTTAACGGTTTTTCTATTTAATGATAATATTACCGGGATATATTAATTGTTAATTAGGTGCAAGTATTACACCTCCACCAACAAATCTAGATTGTTTTTCACGTTTAAAAACATCACTCAGTAAAAATTTATTGTTTTCAGTTGTTTTTCTTTTAATTTTTGTCTGTAATATCTTTTAGCCTACGTGTACCATTATTCCGTTTTACATGTATATAAACTACGACCGCAATCAAGATCCGAACCTTTACCCGAAGGTTTTTTGTCTGCTAGCGCGAGTCATTCCTCCAAGGAAATTTGTAGCTATTACTCCCAGAAATGGCAAAATAATTTTTCCAATATCTAATGGAGTTTGGTGAAGTAGCTTCAAGAAATTTACCAACTATTTTACGTTTGTTTATAACTTCGTCAGAATTCCAATTAAACCTACAAAACCCTTTTGTCGGTTAGAAGTGATTGTCATAACACTATCTACGAATTTTGGTAAATGTTCGGTCTGACTAAGAAGAGTGCCAGAAAATATCTTACGGAATATTCTCCCCGATACTGTTGCAACAAGAATGGGTTAAACTGTCTCTTACTTTCTATACTTTGTATTCGTGGCATACTAAGTTTTAAATTAAAAATCTTTACTTTCTTCACGTTATTCTGTCTCCTCGTAATGACAGTAGGAAAATCGAGATTCAATTAATCTTTATTCAACCTCAAAAGAAGTCCTAAAAACGCTCTTACCAACTTTTTCCATTCTTAAAGAAAACCCATGAAAAATGTACAACAAATTGCATCTCTGTAGGGAAAAATTGCCATTAAAATCAACTTTAAGAGTCGCATCAGCTGAGTTAGTTCCCAGATTTTCTGATTGTCTACTTACATTTAAAATAACCAGAAAGTAAAGTTCTTTAAACTCAGTAATTGTAACTTAATTAACGGAAACCATACAATTTGTGCCATTAAACTTGTTTAACATCTATGATTTCTTTATAAATTCTAATAACCTTTTTTTTGATTGAAAACCAGACTCGGATTAGATGTGGAACATTTACCATTATTTAAATGAACATAAGCGTTAGTAGATGAACAGTTATTAAACATAGGAAGAATTTAGTTTTGGTTATTACCTTCAGCCGTTTGAAATCCTAACACGGTGTAGTCGGGCTTTTAAATTCTTGCTGAAATAGTCAACCTCAAATCCAAAGGAGTAATTTGTGGAATTGTAATAGAATCACGTTGTCTAGTAACGTAACTAGTATTTCAAGCATTTCAATAAATTTTAGTTGGCGTTTATCAGCAAACTCTACATGAGACCTACATATAATGGCGCTTCCACATCAAACTAATTTTTCTTACCGAAACCCTGTTTGCTCTAATTAACTGTATCATTATTTCCCGTCCTCCAAACAATTTGATTCTTCGTTCCAATCATCATTTTTTTAGAATTTTCACAAATCTCTACGATGTGAGTTAAGAGGATATAAAAACTAAAGCTACCTTTAAGACTATTTTTTTTATTATGAAACCATGTCTTGCTTTAAATCCTACATTATCTTCTGCAGCTGCTTCGCTCGTGTCTTTATTCCAACAATGATTCAATCCCTGGAACTCACTAAAACCATCTGAATAAGTTATCAATCCTTTCATAGTTGTTAATTGACCCGGATAAGTATAATCTCATTTTATTTACCACCTAAAAGATATTTAATCCGATCAAACAAATGCAAAATGCACATCAATTTCTGCACCAGGATTAGTTAGATTTTCCCATTTCTAGACTTACTCATGAAACATATTTATTTAATAGTTTCGTAAATAATAAAATCTTCTACTGTGTCAGTATAATCCATCTAATACACAAAAATATATCAACGCCCAATATGGTTTTATTGTGGGTCTTCACAATTTTTAAAAAATTTTTTCTCCATTTTAATTTGCTTTGAAAGTTGTTTCTTAACTTTAATAATTTCAGCACTAACCCTGATAGCTTTTATTGTTTCTGGATCATTATGAACATATCTATTCATTCTATATGTGTGATATATATATATAATCACGTGGAAAAATACATCTGCAGTCAGTAAATTAAAGACGTGGCAACGGTGGAAAGAGGACATGACATTAGGTGCGCGTCTAGCGAGTGGTAGATTGTCTAACACAGATTCGTCGATAGGCTGCTCGAATACATAGGCCATTCTAGTTTATCAGCAATGGCAAAAAAAAAAATTTTTTTTAATGTCAGCTGTAAAGGGGAAACTGTAGCCGCGAAGATGTGTTGCAAAATAGAAAGTCAGACAACATAAAAAAGTCTAACTGTTGTCAAACAATAGACCGAATGATAAAGACATTCAGTGCAGGGAAATCTACACCCATCTTCAGCCGCACCTAGCAAAGAGTGGACCATGGAAATAGAAAATCATTGCCTAAACCAATAATCATGGCTACCACCAACAAGGCAAGACACGTGATATATGGAACGCAGCTATTTGATGCGGAGACCTGACAAAAAGTAATTTGGTCTGAGGGGTCACGTTTTCCCTTCTGGCACGCATGGGGAAAAGGCAGGTTTTGAGAAAAAACATACAAATCATTTTACCCTATGTCCAGAGTAATGTTTCCGGGCATACCCTTGGTCCGTTCATGTAAAAGGTAGAATGAATGGCAAGGTCTAGTTCAGCATCATTTCCGATCGCGTGTGATGGGGATGGCTACCCCTAGCCTACTGCGGCCACCTTTTTGTGTTCGTGATTTGAAAAACATGATGGATATTTCAGACATCTCGCGTGGTCAGTACACGTCCTGGATCTCAATCCAATTGTGCGTCTGTCGAGTGAACGTGAAAAACTCGTTCGCTATCAGGATTTTCTGACCTCCTCGATCTATACATTCCGTACAATATTAATGATCAAACGAGTCAATATCTCCCAGTACATTATCCAGCTCCTTGTGGATTATATGCTGCGTCTTGTCGTAGCTGATATTAGGGCAGGTGGACCCAAACCGAATCGGGTATAAAGTGGCTAGCCAGGATATGAACTTTTTATTAGGTCACATTAAGATATTAGCTGGAATATCACTTTTATTACAACCAGCTGGTAAAATTTCAGAATTAAATTCTAATATAAATTTTAAACTATAGTAAAATCAGCTTTACGGCTATAACTAATAATTATGATAGATTTCAGAGTAACAGCGTTAGCTTTAATGGTAATATAATTTTCGTTATTCATTGATATTTTTACGTGCCTTTGAATTTCGCTGCTAATCTGTGTGAGTTCATACAAGTCTGTATCTAAAGTTACTGCGGAATAAGTAGTTCAATTGTCAGCATTATATTTAAATGTGTTATTTGTGTTATTAACTTTTGAAAAGGTTTAATACGTCTCAAAGTTAATCAAAGCCATTTTGTATTATTTTGTAAAATCTAAATTTACTGTTGGATTAAAATCTATTTTAAAATTCATAGTTTTTTATGTTAAAACAAAATTACGAAAATTTTTGAGTTTTACTAATTCTTCAGTGCTTTTTGCTATTTATTAAATTTAATTTAAAACATAATCAAGGATTGCATATATTTTATTTAAATGATTATTACTTCCAGCTTGTTTAGATGCTAAAGTAAACATTCTTTCAATTAACTGATTTGCATCAAATTCAACTCTTGCACCTTCATCAGAATATTTCTTTCTTAGTTACAATGAGTTCTTTGCTGGATTTTTAATTATTCCTTTTCCTCTTATTTCAGGGACACTATATTTGTTTCATTTAGAACTTTTTCTTGAACTCACTTTATTTTGAGCACCATCACTGTCGTGATAAATGATACTTTCTAATATATCACCGATATAAATATATTTAACTGGTTTTGTTTTAGTTAATGGTTCTCAAATCGTTATTAATATTGAGCTTGTTTGGGGATTTATTCTATGATGAATAATTCAATTGGATACTTGAAAGATTCTAAGCCAAGTAATCTGCAGCATCTGTGTCCACTTCTAGGTCGTTATTTTAAAAGAACCCGTGGAAAGGAATAGTGTTAAGGTTATCTACTGGTTTTAGTTTTTCAGGTGATAAGGGTACCATTACTAGATTATGCGAAGTAGATGCTAGTGGCTGTTTATCTGTATTTACCAACAGTTGAAATAATTTAGTTGATTCAGTATAAAAATCTTTTTCACTTTATTTTTCAACAAAAAATTTGTTTGTTTTTTTAATTCTATTTTATTTGAGATCCATAAACATATCAACTCATTTTACTTTGGGATTCTCTATAAACCATCATTTAGTTTGTATAGAAAGTCAGTACGACATTGTTTAACCATATGGGCAAAGATTCTAACATGTGAAACTTCCTATAGAATCGTTAGGTGGGATAATAAAATCCATCAAAATTTGAATGATAACTTCCACTATATTTATCAGATGTTTTGTTTACAACCACAAACCTGTAGTCCGACTCCAAACTTTCGTCAGTAAAATATGTAAATTTATCAAGTTACTCTAAATATGTTGGAGTTTTTCTAGATAAAGGAAAGAAGGTAATAACTTTTAATTACTTCCAATGATTTAAGTTTGTGGCAGTTCAGGAAATACTAAAAGTATCAATATTATTCTGTGTACGTCTGGTATACAATCATTGGGAGATTGTTTGGTCTTTGTCACTCATAAGGAAATCAAAAATAAATATATTTAATTAGTCTCTTTCGGCCAGATAATAATTTTGGTCTTATAAACTCATTTCCTGTTCGATTTTTAAATCTTTACTTATTATTTCATAGACATTTTGCGGGTCTAAATTTTTTCTCTATTTGATTTGTATTTTCGAAATATTTATTATCTTGTCTATTAAACTTATTAGCAAGCCCATCTTTTATTATTTAATATTCAAATTGATTTATAGACCTTGGATCTAATAACACTCATTTAAAGTGGTTTTTCCGCGTCCACTTTCTCCTATAATCAATCCAAATATATTTCTAGGTGATACAAAATTATAATATTTACTATTTTCATTCCCCCCACAAAAAATTAAAGTTCATGCATTTATTTTCAAAAAGGAAAACGCTCAAATTTTAATGGCTTATTTATTTTCATTTAATCCAATTTGTTTAGATACAGGCTGACTTCCACAGTCG
Source organism: Nautilus pompilius (assembly GCA_018389105.1). Taxonomy (NCBI): domain Eukaryota; kingdom Metazoa; phylum Mollusca; class Cephalopoda; order Nautilida; family Nautilidae; genus Nautilus; species Nautilus pompilius. Next base: position 355,721 of record JACATO010002739.1, read on the forward strand.
CTCTCCCTCTGTCAGCTGAAGGCTATCAGAAGAAACAACATACTTCCGGTAATCATGTGAATCATTTCCACTGCTGAAATTATCATGAATTAAATCTTTTAATAACCTGAAGAAAGGAAGAAGTTAGAAAATATATCATCTCGTGATTCTAAACTTAGGCTCATATACAAAAAAAAAATGAAATTTATTGTCTATAATTTAAAAAATAAAACTAATACAAAAATTAAGAGCGGGTTATTATTACGAATAACAAACTAAAAGTAAGAGGAGCCTGTCAGAGTCGTGGGGAAAATTAAAATGTTTTCGTCTCAGTATTAAGATTTGTCTTCAAAAGCGATATACAGTCATCTTTAGGAAAACTTACTTGTTTCCTTTGGGTTAAATATCTTAATGAGAATCATTTACCGAGATATAATCCATGTGGTACGCGAACACGATTAAATTTAAGGTTAAATCCAAATAATTCGACAGAACGTGGTAATGAACCTATTAACAAAGTTGATCGAGCGAGCTGTAGGCGTGATCTAATAATAAATCTTAATAATATTTAAAATCCTAATTTAAGAGAAAAATCGAAAGTGGTTTAGTTATAACCGCGATGAATGGTCGGAAAACTGTTGGGGATTTCACTAAGAGTGTCATGGCTTTCGCTGAAGATGTTAATGGTTCTGGTTGGATAAAAATAAAATGAGCGAAAAATTAATTTGAGAACACCTGCCTTGTACTAGCTAAAGGGTTACGTACACCTGCTGGAAACAGTTATCTTAGAAAGCAGGTGATTGTTTCAGGTCTGCCAGTTTAGTTGGTAAGTGGGTGCTTTTAAAGATGGAATTAATATCATAAATATATGTTAAATGCGATACATAGAGAGTTGTTTTAAAGATAAAACTGAAAAACATTTAATAGAAGCATTTAAATATTTATTTAAATAGTTTAGTTGAAACAAAAAAGGTATAGACTAATATGGGAAGGGAATTCGCTGAGAGAACTTTAAAATCATTTAAGAGGGAATAGAACTTTGTCACACGCACAGGGAAGATAAAACAGTTGTAGTTGAGAGTTTCGATAAAGCCTTTAAATGTAAAAAAAAAGGGGTTTACAGAAAATAGTAATGGCAAATGGATAAGCATTTTGAATACATCAGTAAATGAGTATAACATGAATACACTGGCTTGTTACCAAAAGAAGCAAGTGAAAAATAGTGAAAGCGAACTAGACAAAAGTTTAGCAAAGGATAAATAGATAAAAAAGGAAATTTTGATTTAAAGCTAACAATTTAGCATCGTTATAAAAATATTTTTAAAAAGATTAAACTAAAAAAAAATGAACTTGTAAATACTTAAAATCGTAAAGACGAAAAAAAGTTGTTTTTTTTCCTTAGTTTTATGTGAAATAATTTTTTTTTTTTGGAAAAATACCCAGATTTTAATGATTTAGCGAAAAGAAAACTTTGTTTATGCTACAATTAGAAGACCGATTAAAAAATAACAGATAATGGATAATTCTAAGCTTTTAATAAAATTAAAAGTAACAAACGTTCATTTATCATACCAAAGGGACTTTTGCTAAGACGAAGATTGCTGTGGTATGGAATTTTCTGGGACGTGTGTCTTGATAACGTCTCCATGATGACAAAGACTGAATTCTTAGTTGTTTTGTCAGACGGAGTGAACTGACTAATTAGCTATGTGATTTACTTCTTAAGGGTTTTAATTTTGGCCTTTGTGAGTCGAACGGAAATCAGTACTCCAAAGATGTTGTAATTAAGTAGTGTAAAAGAATATGTCGTGCTCAACTTCTTCCTGATGGACTGTTACAGCCCCGTCCTCTTGATTTACTCTTTGCCGACTTTCAAAGTTAGAAGAAACAAATTGTCTAATATTAAAGGTCTCAAGCAGCGCCTAAACGCCACGCTCAGATTTTGCTTCTTTCGTCTTCTGATGGATCCATCAAAGAAAATAACGAGCACATTTTGTCCAGAAAAAAAATAAAGACGATAAAATCTGTAAATAGAGTGATGTCGTTCTTTAATTGCCTGTTTGTCCTGTTTCCGGCGTTTACGAGTTCGATTGATGATTGATCGCCGATCTGCAGTAGATCTCGTGTCGAAAGGCCCTATAACTGCTTATTTGTAGATGCGGGAAGCAATCGGAGAACCCAGATAAAACCCATGCGGCTGGCTGGTAGAGGAGAGCGCGAGGAGGCCGTGCTAGAGACGGAGAGGTGGGGGTGCGCCAAGCCGAGACGGTTCCCACCAGGATCTGAACTCGGCCTCTCAACATCAGTAGTTCAAACCGACGGATCACCGCAGCGCCGCCCCTGTACATACATATAATGTTAACTGTTTTTCCAGATTGACGTATTTTTAAAAATTATTTATGGTCGCAAAGCCAGAAGAATATTTATATTTTAATCATAGCTAAAGCGGGGGGGGCAAAAAACAGGAACCCCCCCCCGCCACAAATTTAGCTTTTTTGGAAAATCTATACTTCATACGTTTCCCATAAGAATTGCATAACAAAATAATACTGCTCGTCACAGGTTAGAATTCTGTTAGGTGACTGGCCCCGTTTGTTGGGGCCCGGCCAGGATCTCGTAGCCCGTCTCGCGGTGAAGCCTCGATTCGCCTGCCGAGAATTTTCGCCCCAAAGTGATTGGCCAGCCTTTACTGACGTTTCCCCTCCTCCTCCTCCTCTCTCGAGCTTCAAAGTTGGAAACGGAGAAGCTATGCTGTTGCCATGCCTCCCGCGCGCAGGATGACTAGCCTACATCCAACTGGCGTCGTCTAATTTGAGCTAAAAATAAAGAAGTGAAAAAACGCGCACGGAAAAGTCAATAAAATTCTGCAAGAAAGGGATTATCGAAGAGGCGTTAAACGGGATGTCTTCAAACACCCAATGGAAACGTTTGCACGCGACATGATGTATGACGCCATCTATGATTAACTTCCGTGTGGCGGCCCCCTCCGGGAGATCCTTGATTGATCAGGAAGCTGTCTTCCAGCTCTTGGTACGCAAGACTTCCCAGGACCGACCCGCGGTTCCAGAGCTCCTCCAGTAAACTGGCTAGATTCACTTGGTCGATGTGTTCGAAGACACCAATCTGAGCGCCATCCACGTCAAGAACTTGCATCCCGACCCCCCAACGTGGAGATAAACATCATCAAACTATCATTAAACATCGATACTTCCAAGGGCCGATGTCCTTTTTTTAAATTTGAAAGATATCGAAGACTAGCATTATAGTATTATTGACTTGCAATAGCTTTTCTGAGTGTTCGGTTACATTACAAACAAACAAGGAGTGAAATTCATTGAACTCAACAAACATGACCTGATTAGCGGAAGCCGTATTACCTACTTAATTAGACTCAACAGGTGTAACTTGATTACCGGAAGCCGTATTATTTAGTTCATTATACTCAACAGATGTGAATTGATTACCGGAAGCCGTATTATTTAGTTCATATACTCAACAGGTGTGACTTGATTACCGGAAGCCGTATTATTTAGTTCATTATACTCAACAGATGTGACTTGATTACCGGAAGCCGTATTACCTACTTAATTAGACTCAACAGATGTGACTTGATTACCGGAAGCCGTATTGCCTACTTAATTAGACTCAACAGGTGTGACTTGATTACCGGAAGCCGTATTACCTAATTAATTAGACTCAACAGATGTGATTTGATTACCGGAAGCCGTATTATCTAGTTCATTAAAATTAGCAGATATGACCTGGTTACCGGAAGCCGTATTGTCTACTTCCTTAGACTCAACAGGTATGACCTGATTACCGGAAGCCATATTATCTGGGGTTTTTTCTTTTAAAAAAAAACTTGCGGTGATAATGGCTTCAAAGGAAGAACTTCTGCCAGCATAGTTTTTTTCTGGGAAGGTGAATAGCTTTTGATAGGCAAAAGGATCGGCTTGAACTATGTATACATTGGTCGGGAAACAATGAAAAAGTGCAACTTCACACAACAGAGTTGACCTTTTTAACGCGAGTTAGTTTAATGGGTATCTCATCAATTGGATGCAGAGATTACGCTTTGTGAAGAACGCTAAGAAAAAAAAATATATATATAGGTGTCTACTCATTTGTAGCTGATTGATAAATCGTCTAGATCGTCATATAGCAATTATTTCCGATTGTAAGATAGGTGCTTCGCGTTACCTTTAGGGCTTGGCTGCTGCTGCTGCTGAGAGCAGCAGTCATTATACTGAAAGTAGTTAACTGATTACAGGAGGAAAGAAGCCTTTTTGAATTATCAAAGCAACAAGTTCTGCGTCTTCGTAATTTTGCACGTAGCTGGTTTGATCACTGAATTTCGTGCAATTTACTAACAGTCACTGCTAGTATAGCAAGCAGCTAATACTAGTGTGTTCTACTAAACACTATACTATACTTCTATTTTTAAGTTTACTAATTGTTTCTTAAAAATAGTCTTGGCTTTGAAAATAATTGAAGAGTAAAAAGAGATTTTTAAAAAAGGGAAAGAACCCATAGCGGTGTAACAGATGACATTAACGACTTAAGAATTATCTCCAGATATACGTAACCTAGACAAGCGGGAAATAGAAATGCTTAATACCTATTTATTTTGAGCATAAAGGTAATTAGTCTTGAAACTTAATGAATATCTCGCTTCGAAATGTTAATCAAAGTCAGTGTATTTAAAGGTTTCGCTGTTGCCTTTCCAGATTAATTGTCATAACTATTGCAAATTAAAAATAATATTATAAAAATTTAAGGGAACGAATTAAGTTCGAAGCCATTCATCTGAATCCGAGATAGAACAAGCGTGGTATTTTAGTAGTTTTTATTTGAATGTACTTTGACTTTTCTGTAAACATTTAATTTTTAATCTAGGATCGTAACGATACAGATTTTCCGTTGCTTTTTTAAAAAAAAATTTCACAATTTTCTTTTGGTTTCAGGGAGTTTAACAAAGAGAGAAAAAAAACAACAAATAAATGAAACATTTTCCCAACAGGGTATTTACAGATCGGTGGATATAAAAGAGAGCGAGTAAATCACGTGTAACGAGATTTAAATTGACCAATGGTTTTAAGCGTATCAATGCTTATAAGTGATTCCAATTTCAGCCGACCAGCGAACAGAATCCCGTGGTTCGGAATGGTTAGTTTGAGACGCACGATGATGCTCAGGAACATGGAGCATTGAGGGACAGAATGGTGGTCTACGCCTGACCTTTAACAGATGCCTGACTTCTACTAAATCTTTTCTGTTTTTTAGCATCGCGGAAATACTACCAAAAGGCCGTCTTTCTGTTTGTTTTTTAGTGAGATACTGATGATCTCTGTGGTCCAAGGTTTCCTTGATGTCCGATGGTTCAGAAGCGAAAGAATTTACCAAAGCCGGTTGATACAAATGCCTGGAATCTTATAGCTTTCCGTCAACTTTAATCACGGCGGCTTCTTCTTAGCTACTGTACGATTTTCCAAAAGAAAATTCAAGTTTATCAAGTAACTAAACTATTTTAAATTCAGGATCTGAAATGCTTCCGACGTAGACAATTAAGAAATTTTCCTTCCAACAATGCATGCAACGCCACGGTAGCTGATACGCTGGCCATCTTCGGTTTAATTCTTAAAGCTAACAGATAGGTGTATGTCAAAAATATGCGGGAAGATCCTGGAAATAGTTTCATAGCAATTATATTTAGTATTTAAAACTCAAAGAGAGGAAATCCTGCCCTTGAGAACTGCAGGCGAAGCCATCAGTTTCTCAGCATGTCCTTTTAATTATCGTCGGGAATATTAAATTCAAAATTTCAGGAAACGATTAAATCGAAATCATCTTAGCCAGTTAGAATTTGTGTAAAGTTTTGAAGATAATTCTTACTTTAATAATTTAAAAAAAAAAATATTTGGTTTCCAAAAGTGAGAGATCGCCATGTGTGGTAAGTTTAATGGTTCGTCTGCAGGGAAGATGCTTAAGACGTATTTAAAACTGTTTCTGAAGAAGCTGGGTCTCCAGTGAGGGCTGCAGCAAAAAATCGAATTTATGGCAGGCTTGCATCTACCTTCAAATTAGGAAATGCCACTCGATGAAATTCGCACAGCAACTTTATTTTTCCCAATCAGGCTGCGTTTAACGTTTCATCTTAAAATGAAAGTAGGAATAACGAAACTACACTCGCGCAGTTGTATAAGGTTGGATTTTGGATGGAGCCTAGCGATAATTTGCGATATCTACTAGTCTAAACGATCAATAAGCTATTAGCAAAAATTCGATCTAATGCGATGACATTCCACGCGGATATTTAACATTTGACAGATCTGTTCCCTCTCGTAGTGGCCCTGGCCGACATGTATCAGCATTTGAATAACAAAAATAGATAGTCTCACTTTAAATTACATTTATTAGTATGTTTCAGTGCACGAGCGTACTCAATTTTTGAAAGCTAGAAATACTCCCTCTCCTCTCACCCAACAACACACATTTCTGTCAGTTAATCTTTTAAACAAAATCACGCAAAAACTGGAACTCACTGGGAAATTGGCATTAATATCAGGCGATCGGCTATGTGGAAAACGACACTTCACTAGTCGTGAGTTATTTCCCCTGGATCGCGTTTTTCTTTTTTAACGACCTTTGACCTACAGAGGAAACATCATCAGAACCGACATGATCTAAATGGCGGCATATTTCCACAATGCTCTGATAAATTTCGAGCCCAACCAAGAATTTATACTCCGTAATCTCCGAGCACTTTCTAAAAATCTGTATTTGAAAACAGTCACATGCAACTTTGCAATTTAATTGTTTTCCTCGGACTAAAGAATGACTAAGAATAATGGCATGATCGGTACAAATCTAATCTCTTCGTTTATTGTTGCTAAAAGATGTTTCACAATAATTAACTGAATTTAATACTTGTATATTATTATTTTTATTATTATTGCTACTAACTAAAAATGTATGATTATCTCTCTTAAGACAGACATTACAGTACAAAGCAGGAGACTACTTTATATTTAGAGAAAAGTAGCAAACAAAAATTCGAATTAATATTTTTAAAATTTGAAAATTTAATATTAAATGAATCATTTAATTTTTTTTTGAAGTCGCCTTTTATTATTCACTGCATAGTATTTAATTATCAGTTTTAATTAAGATTCTTTAATTCATAATTAAATTTAAATGCAATCCATCATTCATACACCTTTATTTCGATAAGCTATAATCCCACGTGGTAATTTCGACGGAAACGACGCAACTTAAAAAAAAAATAAGATTCAGAATTTCTGAAAAAGTCAACTTGTTGTCTATTTTTTTTTTTTTTAAAAAATTAATTTCTGTAATAAACTTATTCCGCGGGTTAGAAGTTAAATTATTTTGAAATTCGAGGGAAAGAGAAAGGGGTGAGTACCGCAAACATATTTAAAGTGCAGTACGACGAGTGTGATTGAGATAAATCTATGTATGGGTCACAACCTTCGAGTGACCGGACCCAGTTGTCAGTTTACATCCTCGACTTGAGCACTGTAAAACCTTAACACCACATCCCCTGTTGGGGGTGGGGCGCTAGCGGCTGCTTCTGACTTCACGTGTTCTGCGCAGTTCAACGCTTTTTCTGACTCAATCGCGTTGACGATCGTCTCCGGAACATCTTTTCTAGAAATTTACTTTGCCTTACTCATTTACTTATGACCACGAAGCCAAACTAATCCGATGCCTGCTGAGAGGCTTCAAATAAAGAATTGAATAAAAATAGAGAAGTCAACCATTAAAAAAATTGAGGAGAGAGGGGCATAAAAGGGTAGGAAACGGATAGAAATAAAGTGAAAATAATAGTGAAGAGGTAGGATTGTTGTTGGTAATGTCATTAGAATATATCATGTTTTCATCGCGCATGGAGAGAGAGAGAGAGAGAGAGTGAGGAGAGAGAGTGTGTGAGAGAGAGAGAGAGAGAGAGAGAGAGAGAGAGAGATGAGAGAGAGAGAGAGAGAGAGAGAGAGAGAGAGAGAGATAGATGAGAGAGAGAGAGGATGCATTACAGAAGAGAGACGAGAGAGAGAGAGATGAGAGATTACAGAGAGAGATGAGAGAGAGATGATGATGATGTAGAGAGAGACAAGACGAGAGATGACGAGACACAGAGAGAGAAGAGATGAGAGAGATGAGAGATGATGATGTAGGTACACACACACACAGAGAGAGAATGACGTCATTACAGAGAAAGAGATGGAGAGAGATGATGATGATGTAGGTACACACACACACACACACACAGAGAGAGAGAGATATGACGTCATTACAGAGAGAGAGATGGAGAGAGATGATGATGATGTAGGTACACACACACACACACAGAGAGAGAGAGAGAGTGTGTGTGTGTGTGTGTGTTTGTTTGTGTGTGTGTAGAAACAGCTACATCATTGGACACGTGGATGATCAAGAGAGAGGTGGAATACAACACCAAGAAACTGTGTAGGATTTTCTGATTTTCGAAAGACAGAGATTGTAAGATTTTGTTTGGAATGCATGTGGAGAGTAGAAGCAAGGGTAGTACTAAGATGGACAATTAAAGTAAGTAAACGAAGAATAAAAGTAGAATTTAGAACTAAACATCCAGAATCATGAGGAAAAAATGTTCGGTCTTCTTCAGTAAAATCTCACGTCATTGGTGCACTAAAAGGAGACATAACCACGCCGTTTTGGCCGCGAGCTCTCGCTGAATTGCATACTGAGTTTTAAGATTTGGGTTAAAATTTATGGTAATTTAATAAGAAATTTTACCAGTGAATGAAACGCAAACTAGCACCAGTATGTGTTGTCCACAACTGGGGGAGTCTAAAATCAAAGGGAATTTCTACAAAAGTCACGTGGCCCTTCCCACTCAGAAAGGGATCTATCTTTCCATTGCACATCGGTTTGGCTAATACCTGCGATCGGCCCAGAGTGATTCGGGGCCGTAATATAAGTTTTGGGGGTCCGCGTGTGCGCACACTCCGAAAGGCGGCGGATCTGGATAGATTTCTGTAGGGGCCGCTCCACTGAATCAGTTGGATTCGGTGGATTTTCTCCCACAATTAAACTAAAGAGTTCTGGAGGCGGGCTTTCGGATAGAGATTCCGCTGGTAACTCTAGACTGGCTCCGCCCACGAACTGTACCCTGGAATGGGCGCCAACACTTCCGGCTCACTTCTGTAAGCTTTCCTTAGTGATAAATATACCAAGTACACATTTTATTGTTTTTTAATTTTTTCAGTATATCACATAATCCAGGATCGATGTCTGTCGAGGCACCGACATTCAGTTATTAACACTCGCAAATCTTTTATAATTGAACAATTAAAAAATGTATTATTTTTAGTTTCTAAAGCAGTGTCAAAATATCTGTAATTTATTATCAGCCGTAATTCCTGATTACTGATTTCTCCTGGGATTTTAGGGAAATATCAGTGCATTTATCAGCTTTTTATAATGTAATTTGGAATTTAGCCTTCCTCCTCTTTTACTGGCATCTTCGCATTGATTTTTTTCAAAGGCTGAGGAAAAAATCTCTTCCATCTCTCTGTGTGTACTACTGAACATCATCACTCATCATCAGCTCTCTCTCTATCTCTCTCTCTCTCTCTCGCTCCTCTCTCTCTATCTCTCCCTCTCTCCCACTCTCTCTCTCTCTATCTCTCTCTCTCTCTCCCTCTCTCTCACCTCTCTCTCCACCTCTCTCCTCTCTCTCTTCTCCACTCTCTATCTCCACCTAGTCCACCTCACCTCTCTCTCTATCTTCTCTCTCCTCTCTCTCGCTCTCCTCGCTCTCCCACCTCTCCCTCTCTCTCTCTCTCTCGCTCTCCCTCTCTCTCTTCTCATCTCTCTCTCTCTCTCCTCTCTCTCGCTCTCTCTCTCTCTCTCTCTCCTCTCCTCTCTCTCTCCTCTCTCTCTCTCTCTCTCTCCACCTCTCTCTCTCTCTCTCTCTCTCTCTCTCTCTCTCTCTCTCTCTCTCTCTCTCTCTCTCAGAAGTAGCAGGGTCTCGTGTAACCGATATTTTATTGCTTTTTGTGTGACTGCTCTCCTTTATCACGATATTTAGTTTACTGCATTTGATGGATCTATCCGTTATATACCTGTTTCCAGTACATCAATGCGTCATCTTTCTTATTGAACTGTGCGACTGATGTTCCCAATAAACGATCCCTGTCGCTTTAAAGTTATCAGTGAATGTATTTCGTTATTGCACCATACCGGGTGATATATTCTGTCGATCCTTGTACTTTTCAACTTGGCAACAAGTACATTAACGTCTCAGGTTCTTTACTACGCTCTGCAGGAATAATCATCTGTGTCACTTTTCAAGATCAACACACAGACCCGTTCATATCACCCGGTCCTGGGTACAAAAAACGAAATAAATTATATTATTATTATTATTATTATTATTATTATTATTATTATTATTATTTATTATTATTATTATTATTATTATTATTATTATTATTATTATTATTATTATTATTATTATATTATTATTATTATTATTTTATTATTATGTTATTATTATTATTATTATTATTATTATTATTATTATTATTATTATTATTATTATTATTGTTATTATTATTATTATTATTATTATTATATTATTATTATTATTATTATTATTATTATTATTATTATTATTATTATTATTATTATTATTATTACAATTTCTAACATCATTACTACTGTTTCCAGCAAGAACTACTCTCTCCCTGGCTGCTTGTCTACAAACCGCATTCTTAAAGATGATATTCGCTCTCAGGAAGAAAGTCGTTATGTAAATCAAGCAGCCTCTCTCCACAAATGGTTAGCAGCGAAAAAATAGCCGTCATCTTATCAAGGATGAACGTAACGCCTAGAAACATCTCTGGGCTGTGTGCCAATTGTTAAAATTTTAAATAAAGAATATTGATCAGTTCTGTTGGAAGGTTTAAAACATAAAAATGCATAAAAAAGAAGTGGAAAAACAAACTATCGACGAACAAATAGCCCCGGGGTGTTCTGCCAACCCAGTCCTAACTATGTATAGCGGTAATAATCCAAAGTTATAATGCAGCCCTTCCCTGAAAAAAAAAGACTTTTTAAAAAAAAAAATAAAATACACTAGTGCTCACAAATTCGTGAGCACTGCCTATTTGTAAAATGTAAAAGAAGAACAAAACTGTTTTGTTTCATTTACAGTTGTCAGTTCGGTTTAACGGAAAATTGGCAAAACGAAGTGTCAGCATCTGTATGGCCAATGAAGACTTCAATCAGATAATGACAATTTTCACAGCTGCTTCATCGGACATTCATCTTATTTTTCGCCATGCGATGCGAAGAGATGGAAGTCTAGCATCAGTAAAGACAAATGTGATTCGACAGGAGGAAATAAAGCTGATAAAAGCAGAGTACCAACAGAAAGGGCACATCTCTAGTTTACCGGTATACTTAAAGCACAATAACGACGATTCTATTTCGGTGATAGATAAAATACCGCAGCAATAATTCTACCTTTATTTGTTGTGACGCTGTAGTCGGAACCATGTTCAGGGTGAAATGCATCAATAACATATCAAGTTTTTTCCCGTATACTGTACACATGCCGGTTACGGAGAGGTAGACGGACCATTACTGACCAGCTTCCTTTCCGCCCCTAATCGCCGACAACCGAAGGAAGTTGTGACTGCGCTTTCGCTGCAGCTACGATCTGGGGAGCTAACATAGCATTTTAATCGCCACAGATCTTTAAACTGCCCAGTACATTCGCCCTCACGCCGAACCCTTTCGAACCCCGAAGGAGGGGAAAGGGTGAGGCTTCTCTCAGTCACGGAAATGGAAGCCGAAAGATGGTATTGCGCTGTTTTTTTTCGCGGCGAAGAACGGAGTCTCTGTGAAAGTAAACCTTATCGATTTAACGCCAACCGAATGTCTGGGCATTCATTTTTAATCCCGGTGTCATCTGATATGACCCGTCTGAGACAACGAAAACGACGCCATATTTCTGTTGTTTCTAGCAAGGTTAATGTGATGCGGGGGAAACGTTAAAAAAAAAAAAAAAACACCTCCGGGTCTTAGGAAGTACACGCCAGAGCCCTGGTAGGGGCGGTCTCGCGACTTACTGGGGTTAAGCCGGCGCAAAGTATCCATCTTTCCCGAACCCCCGTCTCGAGCGTTTACCTGACCCCCCCCGCCTTTTGTCCAAGGACGCGAACGTCGTGTCGAGCGCGCCACCCCTCTTTGGCCGATAGCACCATGGGAAGCATCTTTAACCCGGGCCTAATTGCCACAGCACGTTTTCCCCTGATTTCCCGTCGGTTTCCCGACTCGCTTACCGCCCCTGCCGACGCGATGTCGCGTGCGCGTTGACCGTCGCCAATGCGCAATGGTCCATCTCGCTCGATTGAGGCTAAAACGCCAGGCACCAACCTGAAGCAGAGTTCATTACTAGTTCTTACCTTGGAGACAGCCCCATGATGGTACACTGCTATTTCCGTTGTTGAGCTGTGTAAATAGAATTAATCACAGCTACATAACGTAAGTGGACACGTGCCGAGCTGTTACGCTAGGTAAATCACCGCCATTAGAAAATTCCTTCCGCTTCAATGAAGCCAACGTCCACATTAAGTATATTTCTTATTCCGTCACTACCGTTAGATTTTAGCCTGCAGAAGCCGGAAGAGCCAATGCGATTTAGTAGCAAAATTAATTACTATTTTTTTTGCCTGTCATTACAGCGGTTCTGGAGCAGTCGGTGGCTCAATGTGTTACTGGAATAGTAGTTCGAGTCCCGGTCGGTTGACTAAATAACAAATTCAGTCGCGCACTAATACAGATGGCAGGCTTCTTCGTCATCAGGAAGACTGTAATGAAACAGTTTGTCGGGAATACAAAGACCATCCTGTGCTTTACTCAACAGCTTATTACTAAGTATTGGTGTCGAGGGAGCTGGGACCCATCAGTTCCTTCTACGACCGTCTAACCAAAGGGCCAACCCTATTAAACCGACGGGTCCTGCGCTAGCGACTGCGACGGGAAACGATCGCCGAAATGTTGGTTTCTCAGTGACTAATACTAGTAAGAAAAGTCCACAACAGACACTTGAGATAGAGCAATAAACGAGACCCTAACTTCTTGTAATTATCATTAAAAAAAAAATACATACTAAAATTATCTCTAACTGCAAGCACATCGTCGGCAAACGTTCCTCTACAGTCGGATAACATCACTTTTTATAGTAAATATATTGGTCAGTTTTTATAACGAACCACCACGGCTGGGATTCTTTCCCTTTTACTTATAAGCATGAAGCAAAGTGGCATATGAATCTTATGTTGTCGATTATTTTTTGGGTATTCAGAAAAGTGTAGGCATACGTTTACCAGAAATAAAGAGATTTATTGCACACACGTGTCCTTCATCAGTTATTTACGCGAAATGGGATGAAAGATGTCGCATACAAATTGCTACGAGTTCATCTCGGAGCTAGCAGAAGCAAACAGGGTTTTAGGCAGTATATACATTATTTCTGTTGTTGTTTAGACATGTCGATGAATATCCGGACGGGATAAATTTATTACGCTTGAAGAGAAACCAGAAATTAGATCAGAAATATAGGAAATGGACGTTGCCTCGCTTGGTAATGGATTTTAAAGTCAACTGGAAAATGATTTTTTTTTTCTCAAAAAGATTTTTTGCTGTCAAATAATGAGAGATGGGAAAGGGAGGAATTCGTTCCAGGCGCGTAAAAACTACTATAGCCAAAGCGGTGTTCGCGATTGCAGTTTTTGGCACACGAAGCAACAATTCTTTGTGAGCGGGTGACTAAAGGAGATGATATTTAGAAAGCGACTGAGTCTTCGGACAGGTAAACAAACCGCAGTTATTTGGTTTGTCGGGGACAAAAGGATGCTCTACGAAATATGACTGCTCTCGTTTATGCCGGGTTATTCTGAGAATATATCCCCAAATGCTTTTCATACCAGGTAAACACGTTTTCCATATGTCCCACTGAACACATGTTGTATTTGCCGGATGTCATCAGCAACCTTTACTTCGGACGTCTTAGAGAACCCCAAAAAATCGGGATACCAAACACAAAGAGGAAAGATCAGATCCATGGAAATGGCTTGTAAAGATTTTCTTTCTGTCTTTTAAGTCAGTGAGTGACAGGAAAACTAGCTATTTGTGTCTTCTCCGGAAATATCGTCGGACGGCAATTCACTCGGTTAATACGAAATATTCCGTGGTTCCCTAAGGCCTCTAGATGCCTACCATTTATAAGCGTATAAAAGGGCTCAGCCCCCGAAATGTAATCTAGAAATCTAATTTACGTCTTTTCAGAATACTTCAGGGTCAGGCAGTGATGACGTTAGGATTTTTGTCCAGGTCGTAGGTTCACCTGAAACCACAGTTGAATGATCAGGATTCTTCTGTTTCTACACTTGTTAAACAATTTCTTTACTTTCTCTTTCTTACGATGGCTCAAATCTATATACAGTAAAACCTCGACTTAACGAACTAATATGGAGGGGAAGGAGTGTCCGTTAATTCCGAGGGGTCCGTTAAATCGAGGTTTTACCGTAGTCGTCAATGCTCGTGATATATATGTCTAGTATCATGGAAGCCTGATTTAGGTTCTGTTTATTTGACTAGTTTATTTTTGGTTGAAAATGGATACAGTAGCAACTAAAATATTCTTTTGTGTATGTATTTTGTTTCCGCCAGACAAAGGACAGTGCTTCCTTCCTTTCTCTGCTGCCTCACTGCCCGGTCCGCCCTTGGGTCACGGGTTCACCCGTATTTACGGGGTGACCGACGAATCACCACATTGCTGATACATTGTTGTCCGATCAGCGCATTTCTGATACGTTGTTGTCCAATCAGCGCATTGCTGATACATTGTTGTCCAATCAGCGCTTTGCTGATACATTGTTGTCCAATCAGCGCTTTGCTGATACATTGTTGTCCAATCAGCGCATTTCTGATACATTGTTGTCCAATCAGCGCATTGCTGATACATTGTTGTCCAATCACCACATTGCTGATACATTGTTGTCCAATCAGCGCTTTGCTGATACATTGTTGTCCAATCAGCGCTTTGCTGATACATTGTTGTCCAATCAGCGCATTTCTGATACATTGTTGTCCAATCAGCGCATTGCTGATACATTGTTGTCCAATCAGCGCATTGCTGGCCTGGGACATAACCAATCAGTTTAAACATGAAGCAAAAAAGGAAGGGAAAAACCGTTGGACTATTACATTAATTTGGGGAACCTGGAAGTTTGCCCAACAATATAAAATTTCCTTTTAAATTAACATCAGATAAATAAAGTTAATTTTTAGTGAGTTATGCACTACACCCCAATGATTTTGCTGTTTTATATTAAAAAATAATTACCGTTGCAAAATGGGATTCACGATACACCTATAATCAGGGAACAGGTAACTTTTTTTAAAGAAGTTTTTTTGCTCGCACGTTCGGCCATCTCATATACGAAAAAGTGCTGATAGGTTAATCAGAAAAGGCATTTAAAATGAGAGCATCGCGGTGATTTTATTCTGCTAAACTCGAGGGTCCGAGTTCGATTCCCGGTTTGGTTTCGGTTCGGTTTGACGTAGATACCTTCCTGCCATCGTTTCTTCTCGCTCTTCTTGGCCAGCCGAACCCAAAGGTTCTTTTCGGGAACTCTGCTGTCTTTCCACATCTCATACTGGAAAGTTCTAGCAGGAATTTTTGCTGGGTAGCGTGGAATGATTATGTTAGCCTACCACGCTAGTACCCTGTCTGGGGGGGACGATGCCGACCTCCGAATTGGGAATGGCATATGGTGATGGTTTAATAGGGTAAGCATATATAGATATTTTAACGTAAATAAAACTTGACACTTTTTCCCCTATTCTTTTGTTTTAAAACAGAAGATGCTGGCCAACATTATACACTTGTCAGTGTATTTCTTTTCTTCCTTAGCTGTCAATGCTGATTAGTTCTAATCTTAGCTTCTTGTCTTTAAAAACCAAGGTTCCCCATACCCAATTTGTAGATCTGCCAGTCAAATCATGCCGTTTTCTAATGGGTGCCACATGGCAAAACATTATCAGTTTTTTAGGAGAATTACAGAAAAGGCAATCTGCGAAAATTAGGTCGATATAACATCCCATTTGGAACCAACCAAGATGTACGATTTATCACGATCTACTTAGATTTGCGACCCACTGCTTGATATAATACAGTTAGCGGTTTTTCGTGCTGATTATTTCCACCATCAGACCTTTAAACGGGTAGCGTGGCTTAGCTCGATGCATTTAAAGCCATGCGTACGTAAACAGAACCAAATTAAACCGCTGGCGCCGAATTATTCTGTGAATCGTTGAAGAGAAGCAAATAAATAAATAAATAAAATAAAAAGAGAGAGAGAAACTTCTTTTCACGGCTTTAAGTAAACGGGATGCACATTTCGCATCACAACGTGTGTATGAAGGGTGTTTAATGTCAAATAAATTCTATGTAAAGATAAACTTTAACACGTTTATTAAACTTTTTCGACGAAAGTTACTAAATTCCAACAACTCTTTGCCATCACCCCAAAAAAACGTTATTTATAAATATCTAATTTTAACAATTCCGACGGACAATAATTAATCTTTATGAAATTCCTTGTATTTAAAAAGAAATTTTTTTGAAATAATTAAATATAAAACGTTTGTCTTATAGTTCTAATTTTTTATTCATCTTTAAACCTGTCCTTTGATTTGTGTTGATGGTCAATGGATTTATCATTTAAATTGTGGTATCATGTTCTAAAAAGACGTTGGCTTGTCGTGTACGGTGAGTCAGAAACTAATGGAACTATTAACCCTCCCTAGTGGAGAACTCTGGGGTGTGTAATGTGTAAGCACACTTCCTTCTGGTAGGATATGTGCGCGAGCGTCCGGTGGTAGACTACTGGACTGCCATGGCTATGGGAGCGAGCTCAAATCCATGTCGGGCCGGCTTGGCGTTGTTCCCTGGAATGGT
Source organism: Nautilus pompilius (assembly GCA_018389105.1). NCBI lineage: Eukaryota > Metazoa > Mollusca > Cephalopoda > Nautilida > Nautilidae > Nautilus > Nautilus pompilius. The sequence goes on from JACATO010002739.1 coordinate 372,735, forward strand.
TTCTTCTCTCCCCTTTACCAGCCAGTCACGTGGTGTTTGCCTACATCTATAAAGAAAGATTGGCAGTAGAGGCTTTCGGTCACAAGTGGTGAAAGTCCAACGGATGAGTCTTGACTCGCTTACATCTTGCCCACCGTTCACAATCTCACAAACCTTATCCGAGTAACTCGCTTGGTTACCAGGGTTGATAACTCCAACACCTCATTGCTATGAGACGTGTTAAAGCCTCGAAAGTCATGACGGAGTTCGCATTACAGCTTGGGAGCCATAAGTACCACTGCGGGAAGTAGCTTTATAATCCACCTCTATAATTTGAATATTACAGTGCTTTGCCTTCAAAGTACGTAAAATCATATACATCTTGCTCTGTTTATTAGAAGTAGAACTTGGAGGATTTATCACAATCATAACGTCATTGGAACAGCGTTGCTTTTATAATAGTTATTATATTTGTGTTGTCTCTTCGTGTCAAATATTCACAAATATACTTTTTCTTACACGCCTGGCTGTTCTGAACAGCTGATCAAAATTATCTGCCATTTTTTGGAATTAATGAAATATTTAAAAGTTACGCAAATTTTAGCAGAATCTTACTTCACTACCGATTACATTGTGGTGAAAAAGGATAGCGTGCATCAACGTCTGTAAACTTTAAACCTTAGAATGTAATTAGCTTGCCTAGTCATGAAATTACAAAAACCGAGAGCTGCGTTTTGTCTTCAACCATTACAGAATGTACAACTTAAGAATTTGTTTCATCACTCAAATTATGCAGAAAAGAAAGAGGGGATGTTTCCAAAAGAAGTGAAGATTCTTTCATAGAATACAGGCTAGGAATGATCATTCACTGGCTAGGGACGGTTCCTGGAGAAAGGAAATCACCAGGAAGTATAAGTTGGACAGCATTAAGTTCAGCAAAGAAACCGTATTTAGAACTAGCAAAGTGGTAAATCAACGTGGACCGCGGATAGAAATCTCACTACTCATGAAGGCGACTACATCAAGGTTTCCGGTTCGCGTGTTTGTCGCCAGATGTCTCGAAATCTAGAAATTCGCTGAATAAGTCAAGATAATTTGCTACGATTTCTTGATCTACGCTTTCCGGGAGTCTCAGAGAAGCTGGTTTATATGACAAAGTTTCCGTCTGAAAATCTCTCCAAAAATCAAACGCTACGTGCCATTAAAGCTGAAATAAGCCAAGCAGCCCAGAAACTGGACTATTAAGAAGTGGGGAAACTGTCTTCTTTATTGATGAATTCGATATGGGGCTGTTTGCCAACAAGTAGCAGATTCTTGAGCGATGAAAAACAGGACTTTCAAATACGGAGACAACAACCAATTACTGGAGCTGCATCTTTTATGATGTAGCAAACAAAGTCTTTATAGATCCTTTTTCATCTGAGCAATAATGATTGGAAGTGTCTCTACATGCCAAGAAGACAATAACTACAAACACGCTTCAAATTTGTGCAGCAGCTACTCGATTAGATTATGCATATGGTGGCCGTAATTAGTGATGCATCAGTAAAATAACCCACATTTTATAAATAATCAACTTATTTCCAGGTAGAGTTATATCGGTGGAGCGATGGTCTGGTAGCTATTCTGCTACGGTTGACGGCCCGAGTTCGTTCGATCCCCGGTCTGGGTCGACTTGGCTACCACTTGGATTTCGCTCGGGATTCTCCAGTACTTTCTCGCACTTTTAGAAAAAAATAACTGTTTCTGGCAGAAAATTTTGCTAGGTTCGTCCCTGTATAGAGATTACAGAAGCCTCAAACGGGAGAGTACTCTCCCTATCTGGTGTAGACGGTGATCCAAGGCTGTCATTTCCGGAATCGTAGATGGTACATAATGGCTGTAACGGTAGTGATATTATATGAGCGCGTGTCTGTTAGACTGTATACACGTGACAGAACGTGCTTTGCGATCACTCCAAACTGTTTTGGCGGGTAGTGTACATGACGATTACGACATCAGATCGTCTAATTCCGTACTTTAGCAGGTAACAGAAACAGGATTTTTAAATCATCATCCAGTAAAAGAAAAACCCAGACGGGGCTAAACAAGTTTGTCGTTTTAATTAGGAAACAAAATTTACATTTTTATGTAAAATAAACGACGGGCAGCACAGATCCAGTCAATTATTGATCAAACATTTCTACTAAGGGGGGAGGAACACCGACTTCAAACACAAAGGGAACCTTTTATTTCCTACCTTTTAAAGATGAAAGCCCGTAAATGGCATCAGAAGTCACGATCTAACCCAGAGACACAATGATAAAGTGGCTGGCAGTCATATTTTATTCCATCCAAGGATAAAAACTCTGTGCGTGCGCCTGAAAAAGGAACCTTTATTTTTATGGCATTAAGGAAACTGCTAGTTATCGCCAAACATAAAGTCATCGTTAATTGTTTTCCGATCGTCATAAAAAAAACCTATATCATCGGCAGCCTAACTTGATATTTACTTAACGTTAGATATAGTAGATACTAAATGTCAGAGCAGCGATGTGTTCTAGTTACCGAAGCACTGAGGTTAAGGGTGAGTCCTAACTTTAAATCCTTTGGTTAGAACTCCCTGTCGGATGAATGTACCTTCCTAGTTTGGTTTCTGCGCTTCTCCACCATTTTGCTGCATGGGTTTCCCCTCTGGGGTCTTTAGTATTCTCTCATATATCTAAAAGAAAAAAAAAACACGAAGATTTGTCTTATCCGCCGACGCTGAGAATAGGGTTCGCGGTAGAGACAAATGCTATGTGATCTTAGAAGAAAGAAAGACAACTCTGCGCAATGTAGAGATTCTGACAAGGACGTTTTATATTAAAATAATGAAAAATGTTGCATGAGCAGAAATCAACGCGTAAAAATGATCTCTTCGGTTCGATTCTTCAAGGCAGTTTGGAAACATACAAGTCTGCGGCCATTACTCTCGTGTTTTCCGTTTGGCGTAGTCTTAGAGCGGTGCCCGCCGGATGCAACCCTGTTGTTTGCGTTTCACATTAGTGGTCGCAGAAGCCTTCGTGGATTGAACAATGACGGCCGGCATCTGCTTTGTCACACGTGAGAACGACAACCGTTGCAGGGCAGGTTCCCACAGCTTGTCGTTGCCTCTTTGTTTGCTTTCGCCACCGAGATTGACAGAAGAGTGTGAAGCCAATGAATAAAAAAGAGGGGCAGTCTAGCAGAACAACCAGTTACTCGTGCGCTGCCTCCCTCGGCTCTGCACATACTGTTTTGTTTCCGGTGTTTGTTTGAACCTCGGAGATATGACGCTACATGGTTACTTGTTTGTACTGGCCCCTGCTCTGTTTGCTCCGGTGTTACCAGCCTTTCAATATGTCTCCTGGTGTAGTCTTAACGGAACCAGCCCGGGAACCTATGTATTATATGAATGATTCTGCGCCATCAAGGTTTCGTTTCACATTAAGATTTCATTACATTTTTTTTACTTTCTTTAAACGTAAAATAGATCCTGAAGACCCGAGTTATACTGGCACGAGGCAATACTAGTTCAGTACTAAGGTTCACGGGGGCCTGCTGGTAGATAACGCACGACTGTAATGGTGTTGACCAAAATCAGGTGCTGCTTGGCAGCGGCTACGTAGACTATTATCTCCCTGATTTCACTATGCTACACTAACCGCCGAATGATTTTTTGTATTTTTTTAAATTAATTAGAAGATGCGAAGACATTTCCCGTCATTCTCGCGCCTTTTGGGTGCCCCAGTCAGCGGCGGAAACATTACAGAGGGAATTCTGACCTAAGCCGGACAGGAAGAAGGGCTGCGTGGTACCGGAAACTTTGGCTAATACCAAAGCGCCTTTCTACTAAACCGGATTATGCGGGGTAAATTCACGCAGATCGGACCGAAAGAAACCGGACTGCCGGCAGACCGACCGACCAGGCCTTGGTCACTCGAAACCAGAGCATCTATCTACTCATGCAAAATAGTTCAGGTAGATTCCGTTTATCAAATTCTATCAAACTTTGCCCCGACAAAGGTTTCAGTTAGATTTCTTTGAACTCTCGGATTCTTCGAAGAACCCGGTGGCATTTAAACTTTAAAAAGAAAACTGGTTACAAAGTAGAACGTTTTTTGTGCGTTACAGCCATCAGCGGGAGAATAAAACGAGCTATTAATTAATATACTTGTAGAATACCAGGAATAATTAATTATAAAAGATTAATTCATAGATGTTATTTCCAGTTTGCAAATCTTTAATTCGTACACTTCTTTGTGTAGGGCAAGGTGAAGTCCCCACCAAACGAAGGATCTCGCAGCGTAAGTTTTCTAAAATGCATCGAGTTGTAAGGCATAGAATTTTCAGAAATACCATAGTTATACCATCTTGTATCCCTGAAACCACCGGCTTTTCTGTGTAGACCTGCCTATCAACCAGGTTTTCCCATAACTTATTTTTATGGTAAATTCGGTTAATGAGTTAACTTCCAGGTACTGTGAACGGACACCAGCTCCTTTTATTTCTTTTTCCAGCAGCACATGTCGGAATTAATGATGTACTTTTCTTTCCGGATAAGACTAGTAAAGAAGTCTTCGCAGGTAAGAGTCTTCTAGTGTTTGGATTTCTTGTACCATTTCTAGAACTACTCGTTTACTGTCACAAATTGTCCAGATCTTGATGCCATTCCTTTACGGTTTGGTTGGAATGTACAGTCGAATAGGAAACCGTCATCTGAATGTTAACAGTTCCTAATCAACAGTCGTGAAAGCCAGGCGGTGGAAGCATCTTGTAAATATTTGTTCTACATTTCGAAACCCTGTTGTATTAGTTCCAGATTACCTGGAGATCTGTACCGCCTTCTGGAAGTTGTGTCATCAAATCGAAAAACTTTCGTGATGCTTTGAAAATTATTGAGGCTCATTATTTAGTTAAACACCTGCCCTTCATCGTTCCTGCTTCATAACTGCGCGATTTCTTCATTTTTGGATTTATAAACTCTGATCAAAATAAACAGTCTCAAATTTTTTTTTTCGGTATATTGTAATCTACGTCTTTCCATGCTTCTTTATACACTAAATACCCTTCTTTGCTTGTCCATTCACATATCTCTTCAAATAAAGGCCTTCAGTTACTGGATAAAATTCTCTGTTATCATACTGCCTCGGACATATAATGTTTTCATGACTCAGCTAATCTTCAGCTCTGCAGTCGGTTTAGCGAATCGGATTCCTTTGCATCTCTCTCTATCTTTTTTTTTTCCATTTCCATCATCAACTTTTTTTAGCGTTTCTTCATCCTAGACGTCATTTTCTTCACTGAAAGGTACAGCCGGTACAGTCTCTCCTTCACTCTCGTCACCAGATAATTCATTCTCACTAGCTTCAAAGGGACGACGCTATTGCTTTCTCCTTCCAGAGTTTTAAAGATTTCCTCTGCGCGGAGGGGAAACATTTTGGCCATGGTGCCGTGGCAGCTACGGCCCAAAGTCGGGGCAGTCGCGACATTGGACCGATTTTTCAACAGTTCTTCGAGTATTTGTTTCAGGCATGAAAAAAATGTTTTGGAATATTCTATGAGTGGAACGCTCCAAAACATTCTGCAGCAGTCTGGAGTGAACGTTCTAGGACATAAGTATGTTTCTGAAAAAGACACTTTACACTGTTGTGTAATGTTCATAGACCCCATTGGACCAATTTTGGTAAAATAAACTACTGCAGCTCATACTAAATAAATTAGAAAACATTGTGGTTACTTACCACTTTTGCTGTAAGGAGAAACGTCATGAAGGAGCAGTTCCTTAAAGTAAATATTTTGGTGTTTATGACACTTTAAATGTCCCACCGAGTCCATTGTACCCGGTTGGTAGGCCCAAGGGTATTTAAATGTTTAAAGGGTGAATATGATAAAAGCTCTCAAACTGCTAAACGGTTCTAAGCAAGGGGAGAGTGCCAAACTGAGAGTCTAGGTGTATCAGGTCGACTTGGTATGAGAAATTAGAGAAATATAAATGAACCCAAACTGATATAAATTGCCTGGGGTTGTTGTTGATAATTGAACAATGCTCCAATTTAGAAAGCGTTTCTCGTATTTTGTTGTCAGTGGACATGCATAAGTCTTGACAGATTTCTGCCTCTTGGTGGTGACTCGGCTCGACTGGATTAAGCAAACGTGAAGTAGAAAGGGAGCTTAATATACCGTTTTGTTCATCCTAGAGAAACGCTTCCATGACACTCCATTTAAATCCTGATAAGATTTTCTTGAAGTTGAAACTATCACCGGCATACTTTGGAAATCAGGCTCCCATCGTAACAGGATGATCTTCCAAAATGCTCCGTAAGCAGAAATGCCTGACATTCGCCAATCAGTCAGCGTTTTCTACTCCTCTATGGCATCGACGATGGCGCCGTCGCCCTTTGGCATTCGGAAGTCCCGACTCCGCGCCCCGCTATCGGGCACCAGGCGTAGAGAATCGCTGATCACTGAAGCGCGTCAGATTTACATCTCGTCTCAGCTGACCACGGCGGACCGCTTTAAAAGGCTTAACGTCTGAGCGATCACTGAGACTGACTGAAAGGTTTTCCTCCATGGAACCATTTATTGCAACAGCTGTATTCGCCACCCTTGAATTAGGCTTCCCGCCCGTCCGTCCGTCCTAGCGCATGGACGACGAGTCGGGCGACATAACTTTTCCCTCTCTTTATTCCTTTGCAGAGAAACGACATCTGATGGTTTCCCTCCCACCCAACCCCCCTCACGCGCCGAAAAAAGCTGCATTATATCGGATTTTGAGCTCCAAAACACCGTGGATCTCGTAAGGGTCGTGAGGCCTTTTACCAGCTCTTTGAACAAACAAACTGACATAATCACCTTTGCTTACCATTTAAGAATATTTCCCCATCAGTATCTGGTCTAGAAATTGTGTGTGCTGTGTCTTTTCCTATCTTGTTGCACGGTGACAATGAAGACGAATGCTATCTGAAAACGTGGAATATTTAAATACACACATGAATTACGACGCTCACAAGAAATGTTTTAGAAAATTCCTACTGCGCTAATTCTTGGTTCGGTGGGAGTTACTGCTCCTGACTACTTGCACTGGCTGAATCGACTCACTCTGGGCGTCACAAAATCGGCGTAACATTTAACCTTAACTTTTCAATTTCCCTAACACACACCCACGCTGAGCGTTCTTGGCACTAGGTTTGCTGTTCGCTGGCGAAGAAAGAAACCACCTGTAGGTGGAGACACCTCTGCGTTTTTTTCTTGTGTGCACAACGGCTTTAATTTGGTAGATGTAGCTGATGGCTTTAAAACCGAATGCCCTGTCGAATGCCATATGGACCGTTGTTACACGATGCGTACAGAGCCGTGCAGTTTGTAGAAGTCGGACATGGGTGTGTTTTTGAGTAAATGCCCTACCGTCTCTCTCTCTCCCTCTCTCTCTCTCTCTCTCTCTCTCTCTCTCCTCTCTCTCCTCTCCTCTCTCTCTCTCTCTCTCTCTCTCTCTCTCTCTCTCCTCTCTCTCCCTCTCTCTCTAGCACTGACGTAATCTCTCTCTCTCTCATCTCTGACGTCTCTCTCTCTCCCATCTCTCCCATCTCTCTCTCCCCCTCCCTCCCCCCCTCTCTCCTCTCTCTCTCTTTCTCTCCCCTTAACCGCGTCGTAGACGTGTACGAATGGCGTCACACTCTACTCTGTTGGTTGAAACGAAATGTTTAAAGTGCATTTCAGACAAAAACAGAAACTCGTGCATCGCATCCCTCCAGAATATCATCAGACACCTGCTCCTTTCATTCCTACTCTCGCGTCCGACGAGTGACAACGCCCTGGCGGTTCCGTGTTCTGGTGAGTCTGTTTCCGTATATTTCCTTTCTTGTTTGGAAAGACGACTCCAGTTACCAACCGAATCTACTCTAAATGCTCGTCATCCGCCTCTGGAAATGATGATGTATGGTTTACCAGCAATGTTCAGCTCCGGATCCGAATCTAAACTCCTTCATTCTTGCCTCACCCTACCGAAGTTCATTGCCGAGCCATCCTACGCATCACCGTTTTCCTCATTTCATGAAGACTTAGTGACAGACCTCCACTTTTGATTACATTTAATGACCACTGTATTTCTCAATTTTCCGATTCTCTTATTAGCATTTGCAGTGCCTCTGGTTTCTGTTTAGCCTCGTCGGCTCCTGTGTTTTTGGAACAAAGGAGACTGGTCTTCTAGCAGGACACTAGCGCCGCTACATGGCCAGACTGATACGAGATCTTCCGAATGACTTCATCATCGAAATACTGGATAACGTCTCTAATTTAAATCTCATTAATCACCCGTGAAATGAGAGCGCTCAATGCGACAACAACCCCACCAACCTCGGAATGTTTCTGAATTAGCAACTGTTGCAGCAGCAATTGAAAGTCATTTCAGTATCTGAAGTGAGATGTCAGTGCTCGTTTTGTCCTCTACGACTTGATTGACAATTCAGTACGTAACCGTCTGAGGCAAACATTACCCACACTTGTCATTGGACTGGAAATGGCTGTTGGATGTCGAATTTATATCATACTTCAGTATTCTTGTATTGCCGTCGTTTTTATAGTGGATTGTGGCCGCTAATCTCTCTAAAATAGTCTCGTGGAGTGGGAAGGCATCTCTCATACCAATAAGATATTTTCCTGAATTGGATAAACTTTGGATATTATTGAAAGCTAAAAAGACTCCACTTTCGGGTTAGTGTAGGCGCAGAATTAATACAAACAGTGTTTTAAACTGGTTTGGTAGAGTCTTAGTTTCAGAAAAGGTTACACTTAAAACGGTTTGTCTCTGAAGAATTGATAACTTCATCTTTTTTAAATGTATTGCTATCACCAATAAAAAATGTACTGACAATAAATAATACGGTTAATTTGATTTAAAAAAGGAACATTAAATAACGTAACATCTCCGCAGATTCCATTGTGCCCTGTCCAGCTTCTCAGATTTGTTGCTGGGCCTGTGATGGGATAACTTAAGAATAGCAAAATCCCACCTTTTCTGTTTCTGTTTTGTATCTTTCTCTTTTTTTGCTGTTTGCTACATTTTGAAATGTTTTGTGTCTGATGGCCGTTTACCGATCAAGAAAACGTTAGCTGATAATAATCCTCTCCAAACGCGAATCCACAAGGCTGGATAATTAAGATGCTTCCTGTATGAAATTATTTGGAAAAGCTGCCAAATAAACGGAGAATTGCTTCTGTTTTAAATTGTAATTACGCTCATCAGATTAATTAATGAAGCTGGCGATCAGAGCAAAAATGGCTGAAGCTTAAAGTGAAAGGGAGATAATTAAAGAAGTCGGAAGGTATTGGAAAATGTACGATGTGTTAAAGAGTTCCAAGGGGAGATAATATTTTGTATTTGATCAGTAACTAAAGAAGTAGCAAAATCTTACTCTGAATGAACAGGACTTTGTGTTTAAGGATACAGATTGCTTTTGCATAAACTTTACTTGGCATTTGTTTATAAAGTATTACTTTACACGCATTTTTGGGTGGCATTCACTGATAAAGACGGATTTAGACGATTTTTAATATGGCCACCACTTGTTTCTTTTCACGTGATTCCTTCATACGTCATCCTAAAATATTTCATGTTATGTATAATCTGTTATTTAGTGTATAGGGGGAGACCACCTGGTTAGTGTATAGGGGAGACCACCTGGTCTAGTTGTTCATACAGCTCCCGCAATTCCTAATTAAATGTATAGATAAGGATATAATCGACGTCACACGCTATTACCTAAAGGTTAAAGCATATAACGTTGATAATGAAAACGTATGAAGGATATCTGACTGTAAGATCCACAATTTTATCCGCTAGCCTGTGTGCGTGATCTGTCTGTATGTATTTAATTGTGTGCGTTTGACTCCAATATGAATACAATTTTTTTAAAAAAAAATCCACGTTCGTATTTCAAATTAAAACCAGTAGAATTATCTTTTATCTGATGGGTGGAACCCGATTTTAATTAACACAATTCTCCTCTGCCATTATTTATTTTTGTGCTTTCTTCTGTGTCTTGCCAATGTCTACCAGTCTACATAATACGGACGTTGGGTCTACTGTCTTGTGTGGGCTTGTTTTTTATGCTAAACAGTGGAATCTGTTAAAATGGAATTTTTCTGATTTTGTTCAGGCACACCTCTGCTTACAGCGGTTTGATGTCTGTTCATATACATATATATTTTTTTTTACCTGTGCAGTGTTGAGGGAGGAAAAGACGGATGGCTAGTTGTCATAACGATTGACTTGGAAAATACAAAATGCTATGCAAATTCTGTAAAAATAGTAAGCGTATTGTCGAAAAATTGTAGGGTCTAGATAAAGACAACAAATTAATGAATTTATTTTTCCTTGTTCAAACTAATGGTAGACCCCAAAGTTACCACTTGTACCAATATGTCGTCATTAATAATATCAAGAAGCGGAAGAAATATACACGTTTCTGTCACTATAAAGTAAAGAATTTTGCCTAGATAAAGTATTAGATAAAAGAAGTCGCAATTCGAGCGCTTGGAACGGCAGAGAACTTACGGACAAACAGATTCCGTTTACCATTTTAAAGAATCATAATGAATCTTTACCTGGGCTTTTGCTAAAATACCATCTGAGTTCTTACAGAACCTAAATAATTTAAATAGCAAAAAAGACCATTTGCCCAGATATCCTAAAAGCTAAAAATTACCCTGATTCTACGTGATTACGTCAAACAGTCTAAGGGCTTTACTGAATGTAATTTATCTCATTACTTTTAAGTACTAAATTAAACATATATATTTGTTTTTACCTTCCTGCGTTAATAAGGGCTAACTGTAAACGAGTATCTAACCAAACGAAAGACCACTTTTGCCAGAGATGTTTAAAGAATCAGAAAGCCAACGTTACCTAAGCATGTTAGAGAACAAAAGAAGCGCTTGTATATTTAAGAAAACATGCAACAAAAAAATATCCCGATACTTTAAAGGCCCCTTTAAAAAAGAAAGTGCTCTTTTGTCTGGTGCTTTTCTCGCTTCCATTCTACCACCAGATTTACTTCTCCAGCACCTAAACATTTAAATATCACATCGACAGTTTAAAGGCTTTTGCGAAAAGTTCGGCACGCCGCCGGTAGGGCCGACCTCGCGTCCGACTATCATCACTGCCATCCTCACCTTTCAATGCAATTTCCATTTGTTAGAATTTAATTTCAGGATGTCAATTTCGGAAAATGGTCGCGATATTTTTGTCAACGGGGCTAGGGACCGCGCGAGGGCAGCAGCAACTCCAGATTTCCCGGCGAGCCTCGTGGAGAAGGGTGTAGACAGTGCCGTGTCCCTCATTACCGTTACCGTTAACACTCTCATTAGATTTGTACACGTATCGATTTTAGAGACGCGGACGCGTTTATATCGGCCACCGGAAATTATTGGATGCTGATCTTCCGTTCTGCACGACTGCGTACCGCCGCCCACTCGAGTTCTGTCTTTGAACCGTCGCGGCTTCTCGCCGATCCAACTATCGCAAAGTCATTAAAAATGCATCGAAGAACTCGCTTTTAAGCAGGCTTTATATTATTAGTATTATTATTATTATTATTATTATTATTATTATTATTATATATTATTATTATTATTATTATTATTATTATTATTAATGGACGCCGGATATACTTTCCATAAATGTAGCCCAGTGATGTCCCACGAGCCAGGCTCTGAGACCGTCCCTTACAAGACGTCCGCCAGAAAAACGACCGACCATAAATAGTCACTTCGTTGTCTTTTGATTTTCGTTTTTTTTTGTTTTCTTCCAGATCGATAATGCAAATTGTGGTAATACACTTAGGCGTGGAAATTTAAGTGCAGGAATACCTGGTTTCACTAAACCGTCTCACCCACCCTACGTTCCGTCGGTGGGGGGTGGAGAGAGAGAGAAGAGAGAGAGAGAGAGAGATGGAGAGAAGATGACATCAGTACATAGAGAGAGAGATGGAGAGAGAAAGAAGATGACGTCCTTACATAGAGAGAGAGAGAGAGAGAGATATTAACATCATACATAGAGAGAGATGACGTCAGTAAACAATAGAGAGAGATATGACATCAGTACATAGAGAGAGAGAGATGACGTCAGTCCATAGAAGAGA